>SNVD02005867.1:0-230174 GCA_013180625.2 Boswellia sacra
ATCAGGAGATTGCATAATTGGAGCAGTTGTTAAAAGTCCAATTAATGTATCGAAGGCATTTTGACATTCTTGAGTCCATTCAAAGGAAGTATCTTTTATTAAGAGGTTACAAAGAGGTTTAGATATAGCACTGAAATTTCTTATGATCCTCCTATAAAATCCAGCATGCCCTAAGAATGAACGGACCTCTTTAACTGTTTTTGGTGGAGGTAAATGGGAAATTAATTCCACTTTTGCTTTGTCCACTTTAATTCCTTTAGAAGACACCACATGACCTAAGACAATTCCCGAAGTGACCATATAATGACATTTTTTCCAATTCAAAATAAGACCTTTTTCTACACACCTTTTTAGGACTTTTTCTAAGTTTTCAAGACAATTCTCAAAAGAGTTTCCAAAGACAGTTAAATCATCCATAAAAACTTCTAAACAATGCTCAACCATATCACTGAAAATGCTTAACATGCATCTTTGAAAAGTGGCGAGGCATTACAAAGTCCAAAAGGCATTCTCCTAGATGCAGAAGTGCCGAAGGGGCACGTGAATGTGGTCTTTTCTTGGTCTTCGAGTGCAATGGGAATTTGATAATAGCCTGAGTATCCATCCAGAAAGCAATAGTAGGGGTGTCCTGCTACTCTTTCAAGAATTTGGTCAAGGAAAGGTAAAGGAAAATGGTCTTTTCTAGTGATTATAATCAATGCACATCCTTCAACTAGATGAGACACGAGTTGGCAATGATTCACCCTTTTAATTTTTAACTACTGTAATGCCAGATTTCTTAGGTACTACTTGTGTAGGGCTTACCCACTTGCTATCAAAAATAGGGTAGATAATTCCCACATCAAGTAGTTTAAGAACTTCAGCCCTAATAACCTCTTTCATATGTGGATTTAATCTTCTTTGAGGTTGTTGGGATGTTTTGACATTTTCCTCTAAATGTATTATATGTGTGCAAATTAAAGGGTTAATGCCTTTTATATCTTTTAAAGTCCACCCGATTACATTTTTATGCCTTTTAAGCACTTCTATCAACTTACCTTGTTGCTCGCATGTGAGGGATGAAGAAATTACCACTGGATATATCTGATTCTCCCCAAGATATGCATATTTCAGTCCTTCTGGTAAGGGCTTCAATTCTAACTTGGGAGCTTCATCTTCCTTGCTTTCATTCATTTGCCCCAATTCTTCAAATCTTGATTTTAAGCCTTTTTCCATCACCTGTGCACAATCCAATAAAGAACATATATCAGAAAGATCAGACTCTAGTTCCATGCTTGGTTCTAATGATTTTACTAGACAAGTTTCCAAAGGGTCAGAAGAACTCCCTTTTTGGATGTGATCTTCCACAATAGATTCAATTACATTGGCCTCGTCAATTTCATCTTCTTCTTCATTTGGTCGTTTGCACATATTAAAAACATTAAGTTCCAATGTCATGTTCCCAAATGATAGCTTCATGACTCCATTCCTGTAATTAATCAAAGCATTAGAGGTAGCTAGAAATGGACGCCCTAAAATAACAAGAATTGAATTGCTTACTTCTACTAGTTGTGTGTCCAAGATGATAAAATCCACTGGGTAAATGAATTTATCGACTTGAACTAATACATCTTCTACTACTCCTCTTGGTACTTTAATTGATCTATCAGCAAGCAAAAGAGTCACAGAAGTCAGTTTTAACTCACCTAGATTGAGTTTTTGAAAAACCGAGTATGGAAGCAAATTCACACTAGCACCGAGATCAAGTAAAGCTTATTCAATTTTATGGTCTCCAATAACACATGAAATTGTAGGACAACCTGGTGTTGACCCAGGTATGGCAACCCAAGAGGGGGGGGTGAATTGGGTTTTTATTTATCAAAACGGATTTAGAAAACTTTTCTTGAAAGATCAAAATTAGTTCACTCTTTCTTTGAAAATAAATGTGAAGAAGATGAAATTAGAATTTATCAAAGATGCAATCAAAAGAATAATAATGATGAACAATCACAAGTGCAAGGAAATGTAAAGAGGAAAGGGATAGAGAGAGTGCAAACTCAATTTACGTGGTTCGGCTAACCTTGCCTACGTCCACGGGCTCCTAGCTCCACGAGCTAAGCTTTCCACTAAGTTGTAGAAATCTTTACAACTTGCTTGATGAACAACCTCACCAAGACTTTTTCCTTCAACTCTTGATAACACCACACAAAGAGTTCTTCTTGATGAACAACCTCACCAAGGCAACTTCCTTCAACTCTTGATAACACCACACCAAGAGTTCTTCTTGATGAACAACCTCACCAAGGCAACTTCTTTCAACTCTTGATAACACACAACAAGAGTTTTCTCAAGGATAACTATTATCCTTTACAAGAATATCTCACTCTCACCACAATACAAGAACAAAGATAATTTTTACAACAAAAGTATAACTCTCTTCAAAGAGTAGATAAATAATATAAAAGCTCTCTAGACTTGATATTTCTCTTGCTTTTTGCTTGATAAAATGCTTCTCTTGCACTTCTTGTCTTGTTGAATGCATGGGAGAAGGGCTCCTTTTATAGGCAAATGAGATGAACTTGAACAAGTGAAGACACCAACTCCAAATTTTCTGCCCACCATAAAAACCGTGATATTGTCTGCCATTTTTGTCAATGTTTTGTTTGAAATTTGAAAATCTGCAAAACATAAAAGATCTGCACATTTGAATAGGCTTTCCAACGCATCAAGAACCAAGTCATTTGGATATCTGTAGCTCAAGATATGGCTAAAACACCATTCGGTGCTCAAGTGACTTGATTTTTCTTTATTGTGTCAGTCCACCAAATTGAATGATAATTCTGTTAGCCTTCCGTTTGAAATTTGAATTTCTTCAAAACATGAAAGATCTGCATATTTGAATAAGATTTCCAAAACATTAAGAATCAAAGCAGTTGGATATCTCTATCTTAAGATATGTCCAAAAAACCATTCGGTGCTCATGTGAGTTGATTTTTCTTCTCTGTGTCAGTCCACCGAATTGCATGTCAATTATGCCGGCCTTCTGTTTGAAATTTGAATTTTTTAAAAACATATGAAATGTTCTTCATTAAGTCATCTTTCCAATGCCGTAAGAATCAAGTCATTTTGAATTTTCTAGCTCAAGATATGTCCAAAGGAGTATTCGGTGCTCATGTCAGCTACTTCCATTTGTCTTTCAACTTGCATGATGATTTGGACAACCTTGCACTTGTTCTTAAACTTTGGTGCCTTTAATATGTAGCCTTCTCCTTAGCTTCAACACTTCATTTTAATAAGCCTCTTCTTGATTTTACAATTATTTCAATGATATTACTCTTGCGCATAAATAAACATGTTAGTAAATTACAATGAATCAATGTATATTGTTATCATCAAAATTATCATGTAGCCTTAGGGCTAACACCTAGGTCCTTATATTTCACTGTATTATTATTTTGAAAATAGCACTTACCTACTCAGCTAGAAAGGCCTTCTTTTTCACATTCAGTTTTCTTTTCACAGTGCACAAGTCTTTCAAAAATTTTGCATAAAAAGGTACCTGTTTGATCACATCAAGCAAGGGAATGTTGACCTTTACCTGTTTGAAAATTTTAAAGATTTCAGAATTGTGAGTTTGCTTCTTTTGTGTGGCTAATGCTTGAGGAAATGGAGGCACAGATGAGGATATGGTTTCCTCTTCGCTAGGTGTTGGTTTGGCAACCTCTTCCTGCCCTTTAGAGATTGATTCTTCTTCTTTCTCACAAAGGTCAGGAATGTGTTTTTCAACAACCTTACCATTGCGAAGGGTCATGACTGACTTGGCTTGGTCAAAATAATGGTTATTTGAATTCCCTGCATTTGAGTTAGATTGATCTTTTGGGTTTTGCAATGTTTGAGATGGAAATTTTCCTTTCTCTTGGATGTTACATGTGGATGCAAATTTTGCAAGAGTTTCTGACAAATTTGCTAATGTTTGAGCAGTTTGACTATTCAAAGTCTCTTGCTTTGTAATGAATGAATGCAATGTCTCTTCAAAGTCATTCATAGGAGGAGGAGCATATGCATGATCATGAGAATTTTGAAAATTTTGTCGTGTTTGAAAAGGGTCTTGTGAAGATTGTGCATGATTATCATTTTTCCAACCAAGATTTGGATGATTTCTCCAACCAGGATTATAGGTTTGTGAGTAAGGATTGTGATTTGGCCTTTTGAAAGTGTTAAAGGCATTGGCTTGCTCATAGAGACATTCCCTAAAGGCAAGCAAAGTTGGGCAATCATCAGTAGAATGGTCATTGTCATCACAAATGTTACAGACATTTTCTTGAATAGAATTCAATTGACCATTCTTTTTCATTTCTAAAGCCTCAACTTTTCTAGCTAGGGATGCATATTTGGCTTGAAGGTCATGGTCTTCCCTAAGGTTGTAAATACCTCTATTGGATGTCGAGGTTTTGGCCTTGCTTGGTACCTCATAGGTGCCAGCAGTGTCCCAATTTTGTGCCTTTTCTGCCAAGGAATCTAGGAAGTCAAGTGCTTCCTCAGGGTGTTTTTCTTTAAATTCTCCATTACACATTAATTCCACTAGTTGCCTATCTTGAGGTGTTAACCCTTCATAGAAGTGTGCAAACTATTCTCCAAGTTTCAAAACCATGGTGAGGACAGGTATTAAGTAGTTCCTTATACCTATCCCAACATTGGTAAAGGGTTTCTCCTTGTTTTTGAGAGAAATTAGAAATTTGTCTTTTAAGAGAATTTGTTCTATGAGTAGGAAAAATTTTTTTCAAAAATTGTTGTTTCATCTCATCCTATGAACTGATGGAATTCGACCTCAAATTTTATAGCCATGTTCTAGCTTTATCTTTTAAAGAAAAAGGAAAAAGCTTTAATCTAATGGTGTTTATACTACAATTTGGGTCAGTGTAGGAGCTACATGCCTCTTCAAAGAGTTTCAAGTGCGAATATGGGTTCTCCATGTCAAGGCCATGAGAAGTGGGTAGAAGTCGAACAAAACTTGGTTTGAAATTGAAATGGATTGAATCTGGAGGAGAAACTACACAAGATGGTGCAATAGTCCTTACCGGATTCATGTAGTCTCTGAGGGTTCTTCGTGGTTTTGATCATTTTGTTGCGAACAGTTGTCCCCTTTATCCGTGAATATTTCCACATGATTGTCGACCATGTTTTCTAAGGAAGATGATGTTTTTCTAACAAGTCTACCACTAAATGTTCGTGACCAAATTTTCATGCAAGAAAGAGAGCAGAAAAGAGAGGAAAAGATGAACACACAAAAAAAATAAAAAATTTAGATCTAAGATGAGAAAAGAGAATACTTACAATTTTGCACGTCAATTTTTACCTTCCCCGGCAACGATGCCAAAAACTTGACACATTCGAAAAAGGATTGTCTCCCAAGTATAGGAGTGTCGAAGTAATAAACCCGGTGAGACCAGGGTCGATCCACGAGGAAGGAGATTTTAGCGTTACAAATTATATGCTAAGCAAATATGATATAATTGATTCAAAAATATGACAAGATAATATCAACAATAGATAAGAATAATTAAAATGCGCAAGTAAAAGGAATTAACACAATAATAATGAAAGCTAAGATTAGGGGATCCGCCCTTGATATTTCGAATAAGGATAATTAGCCTATTTTAGTTATATAAATTATATTTGTTTCATTACCAACATTTATACCACTTCTTGTAAATGGGTTCAAGTATCCAATGTGCCAATCACCATATGTCTACAACAAATCAAGGTTCCTAACTAGATTCATATCGGTAAGGAAGAACCATACGTCATCTAGAAAGGATCCAAGCATTTGATGTGCCAAGGATTGTCGACAATGGATCAAGACCTCCACTTTACGAGTGTGTCAAGATTGATTAAGAAAATAAATATAAATCATATAAAATAAACAACACAAGATTATGATTATTAAGCACATACAAGGGTTAGAGAATCCTTACTCTCATATCAAGGGTTTCACCCTTTCACCTTAGCAAGAGAGAAATTAGAAAGACATTATAAGAGAAAGAACACAAATTGCAAGAAAAAGAAAATTCATTAATAACACACAAGAGAGAATAACAAGAGATACACAATACAAGATCCCAGCTAAGGCCAAGATGCTCCAGCCAAGGCCAAGATGCCCTAATGGGTCACAAGGCACCTCTATTTATAGATACATTCAGGGGCAAACTTGTCAAATTACAAAGGAATAGTTGTCAAATGTTAGGTGAACTAACTTTGACCATTGGGATCATTAGGTGCACCACTTTGACCACCAATTTTGACATTGAAATATTGAGCATTTTAATCACATATCTTCATGAAAGTTGTAGATATTTCTCTCATATTTCTAGAACACATTGATTTGCACAATTTGGATACGTATTTTGAGAGATATGGTCCAAATACTGAGGCCTGGTCAGACTGGGTCGAAACTGTAGATGGGTTCACTTCAAGCCCATTTTTGGTCCATTAAGAGCCCAAATTTGACGATGCTTCTGAAATACAATCTTGTAGATAATTTAATCAGCTTTCCAAAACATTAATAAGTGTACCATTCTGATCTATAAATAGAGAGTTATGCCCATTTTACCGAACCTATAACAAAACCAAAATTAATAGGAAGTTAATTCCAAAGATGCAAAAGCTACAAATATGCTTAAGTTGAGGAATTTAATGACACTATTAATGCAATATGATTAACTAAGCTCTTATTAAACATACATATTTAAGTGTTTATCACCATCTTTGGACCGTTTGAACCTTAATAGCTAACCTTGATTGAAATTGATCCCTAGTTACCCTTTTGAGCCTCTGTAAATTTTTTTTCTTGTTAACTCACTAAAAGATTTCCTAACTTCAAATGAATTTTTTTTTCTCTCCAAATAGTTTGTCCCTTACCTATGAGCATGTATATCATTCATGATTACATTTTGAGCTATGTTCTGTTTTAGGAACGTCTAGAGAAAGGAGTCACCACCTAATTATTCAATTGGGAATAAATGGGGGCAATCCGATCCCTCGCTTTGGGACCTAAATTACCCTTGTTTTTTAGAGATGGGTTCGAGAAGTTAGGTACGAGTCCGTCGACCCGCCCGGATGTAAATCTAGCCTCCACTTGGGAAATACCAAATAGAAATATCTCGTATTGTTACTTAGTTCACTTAGCATTGTTTGTTTTATGCACAATTTTCGTTTTTATCTTTGTTAAGCATGTGAGGTGATTAGTCAATCAATAACAGTTGTATATTCATACAAAGAAAGAGAGAGGAGAATGGATTACATTTCCTTTCAAACATGGAGGAATGGGAGAGGATTACGACAATTGTTATTCAATAATAAAGTAAATTCTGTATTTCATCCATACAAGCCATCGTATATATCATAGGTATTCAAGTTGAGACTCGATAGATAATAAATTCCTCACCACATTTGTGAGTCTATTCAGTGTCTGTCAAGTCTCTACATACATACACATTCTAAGTGATAGTCCCTTACCGCCAATGTGAGTCCACCATCATTTCATGGCATCATACAATCACACTTCTAATCAAGATATATTCATACATTCATAAACAATTAAACAAAGCTATAATCTAATATCATGGCATTATAGCCTAGATTTTGATAAATTCTACCATGACAATTCTACCTATAGCTATTCTAGCATAATTCATATCAAGTATCGTGACATTTCTAGCCTAAACATGATTATCATGCATATTCTAGCCTAAACATGGCATTCATGGCATATTATAGCCTAATTCAAACATCCAAAATCAATCATGGCATTCAAGGGTAAAATGTTAATTCTTATCTATTCTATGCTATTTCCTACCATTCATCAAAGCAAATAAGTTTTCTCATCATGATTCTAATCATGTGCTCTTAAGCATGATTTTAGACATATTCTCCTAGTTATGATTCTAAGCACTCGCAAAGAAAATAAATTCTAAAGCATGATTCTAAAAAAGGAATGACTGCGGACTTACCTCGACACACTTATCCATCTTGCAAAACAAATTGGGTTAGAACAATTCATAATAACCCTAAACATGCTCCTAAACATAAAATAAAACCCTAAACATGCATTTTCTAAGCAAGAAAAGTAAATGAGAGAATAGAAGTAGAGAATTCTGCTTTCAAGACGACCCTTTCCGGGTTTAGAGTAATAGAATGCCTTAAAAAAATATTTATACTAAAAAAGACTTCTCAAATTCTCGAGTGTGTCTTCAAGAGAGAGAAAAGATGATTATATTCGGCAATCGGTGTGTATTGCAAAGTGAGAGGAGGGGGGTTTATATAGGAGAGAGATGAAGATGAAAAACGAAAGTTTCTAAGGAAATTTTAGAAAATAAGCATCCAAGGGCCAGGCGGCCATCTAATGGATGGCTAGCCATTGGCCAACAGCCGGGCAGCTAGCCGAGCGGCTGTTTGATGATCTACAAATTTTTTCAATCCAACTCCAATTCATGATCTATAAATTTCTACGAAAACTAGACCTCTGTAGCCTCGTAATGGTATATGACTCGTCGTCAGATTTCTCATGGATTGGTTGCTGTGATTTTTTAAAGTCATATGTTAATTTTTGAGGCCCTTCACCAAATTCTTCTTACCCTTCTCTTTTTGACTCTTAAGGGCATTTTAGTCATTTTCTTTACTCGACATTCATCTTTATTTGTCGTCGAGCCCAAAAATTTATTGTCTACACTCGGATAATACAAGAGAACAAACTTGAGATATCAATCATTCAAATGATTGCTAGCGTTAGGCTAACATTCTCGCTTATCCATCTCATGCTTGGCATTATAACTTTAATATTTTTTTGCAATTAAATCAATATTTTGGCATTATATGTGGCTTTAATAAGTTTACATCCTAGTTTTATGATTCCCAATTAGAAAATTAGTGCATTTCAGTTTTGCCATGGACTGAATTAAACCTCAATGGCTTAATCTCATATTCTATACCAACTAAATTTATGAAAACTAGGTATTTACTAATCAGGATTTGCACCATTTATTGCAAACAAATTATACACACACACATAAAAAAAAGAGGCTCTAGTCTAAGATCTTGTAAATTACTTGGATCCGGTCCTTATATTCGCTGCCCTTGGATTGATCAAATGATTGAGAGCTAA
The DNA here is from genome assembly GCA_013180625.2 of Boswellia sacra. Lineage (NCBI taxonomy): Eukaryota > Viridiplantae > Streptophyta > Magnoliopsida > Sapindales > Burseraceae > Boswellia > Boswellia sacra. Next base: position 9,140 of record SNVD02005867.1, read on the forward strand.
CATCTCTATGTTAAAGAATGTATAATAAAAACTTGTGGTCCTAACAGAGCTACTTTTAAATTACTCGTCCATAGTGAAACTAGAAATTGATTGCTTGTCTCTATCCGCCTTTATCTATCCCATAACATGCTCTTATATATCCAGATTCCTTCTCTCTCCTAACCATTTCTTTCACTTTTCTTTCAAAATCCCTTACAAAAGCTTTCTCTTTGACCATTGTAGTTTCCTAGTTTATGTGTCCTGCATTTATTTCTCCCAGGATTTGCACCATTTATTACAAAAGCTTTCTTCCATTTCTCTCTAGCTAGCATACTGTGAATATTTTATTATAATTTAGATTTGCTAGAAAAAGACATTTTTGATTGTCATGATAGTCATAACTTGAGAAGAGAAGTTAATGACGTCTGAATAAGTGAAAGATGGGTAGTCTTGAGTTGCAATGGAATTGCAGATTTCTCTTTCTATTTTTTCCCTCTAATCCTTGCAAAGTATTCCTCCTTTTTTTTTCTTCAATCTCTTAATCAGCAAAAGATGTAATTCGAACTGAAAACAGATCATCAAAGTAAAATCGAGTGTCTTAATAACACAAATATATATCATATGTTAGAGTTTTGGCTCTTTAGCCGTTTGTATGTGTGTGCAAAAATCCTATATGGAGTGGGAGTCATTGTGTTGGAGAGGCTTGGGCTTATAAATCAAAGCAAATTCTTATCATTTAAGTGTCCCATTGAAATTCTCCTTCACCCCTTCATATTTGTAAGGTCTTAAAATAAGACCTCATAGTCTAAGGGCCTTTCATTATGGACCTTAAAGTTTGTAATATTTTTTTTCTCCCTTTGGTTTTGGGTATTTGTAGTATTACTCAATTGTTTGGGTAACTACAGTTTGGCCCAACTATTCAGGTGATTAAAGTTTGGCCTAATAGTTGTGGTATTTATATTGTGGCCCAAAAGTTTGTAATTCTCTTTGAAGATAGTGAAAGGTTTCTTCAGCGGCGCCCGAGGACGTAGGTAACAATACCGAACCTCGTTAAATCTAGGTGTTCTTTATATTTCTGCATTGTTGGTTGATTGATTGCCCTCTTTAGTTGCTATTATATTCAATTATCTGACATAGTTTGTGATTGTTCATTTGGTTGTTTTGTTGGTACCGCTTCCACATTGCGCAGCAATTGGTATCAAAGCCTAAGGTTTTAGGTAGTGAGTGGCTATTTCATATTCTGGACTGTTGAATTTAGATTGCTAGTTATTGAATATAAAAGTTTGTTTGGCTCTTGGTTATTGGTGATTTATGTATCGAGCTTATTTGTGAGAGGTAGTGATGGCATCATCGTCAATTATATCGGAGAAGACAATAATTGTGACAAATGCAAAAATAGATGCATTGATGGTGAGAGGGCGTTGTCAAAGTAGGAAACCAGGAAAAAGGGAAAAGTCTTGGTTGAGGGGTAGATTAGGAAAAGATGAGTGTGCCTTTTGTCGTGAGAAATGGCATTGGAAGAAAGATTGTCCTAAGTTGACAAAGAAAGATAAGGGCAAGGTTGTATCTGATGCATATATTATTGAGCGTGAAGATGATATTGATTCAGATATATGTCTAGTTGGTCACCCATCCACTTTTGGTTCTGATGAGTGGATTATGGATTTGGGTTGTACTTATCATATTTGTCCACATAGAGAATGGTTCTCTTAGTGTGAAGAACTTGATGGTGGAATTATGCATATGGGCAATGATGATATTTGCCATACTACTAGGATAGGTTTGATCCAATTGAGGAATCATGATGGACTGACTAGAGTTCTGACAGATGTTCGATATGTATCGAAGTTGAAAAAGAATCTCATCTCTTTGGGAGCCTTGGAATCTAAAGGCTATGCCATATCTATTCGAGATGATACTCTGAGGGTCACTTCAGGCATTCTTGTGGTATTGAAAGGCACTAGGAGGAACAACTTGTATTACTATAATGGTAGTACGGTTATTGGATCAGCGGCTACAGTTTTTGATAATGATACATATTTAAAGATCACTAGAGTATGACATATGCGTTCGCGACATGCATGTGAGAAAGCCTTATTCAGTTTGGTGAAACGAGGCTTATTAAAAGGTGAAAAGACCTGCAAGCTGGATTTTTGTGAGCATTGTGTTATGGGAAAGCAGAAGAGAGTGAAATTTGGCACCGCTATTCATAATACCAAGGGTATTCTTGATTATGTTCACTTAGATGTGTAGGGACCTACCAAAACCGCATCTATAGGAGGTAGGCACTACTTTATTACTTTTGTTGATGACTTTTCTAGAAGAACTTGGGTGTATTGTTTGAAATCAAAAGATAATGTACTTAGTGCTTTCCTTAAGTGAAAAAAGATGATTGAGACACAAGCTGGCAAGAAGATCAAGCATCTCAGAAGAGATAATAGTGGTGAGTATTACAGTGATCACTTTTTAAAATTGTGTCAAGATGAAGGTATTATATGTCATCTTACTGTTAGAGGTACACCACAACAGAATGGAGCGGCAGAACACATGAACCAAACATTGCTTGAGAAAGTTCAGTGTATGTTGTCCAATGCTGGGTTGGGCAAGGAATTTTGGGCTGAGGCTGTGACTTATGCTTGTCATCTTATTAATCGTCTACCTTCAGCTGCTATTGACGATAGAACTCCATTAGAGGTACGGTCTGGAGAACCTATTTCTGATTATGATTCTTTACTTGTTTTTGGTTCCACTACATATTATCATGTGGAAGAATCTAAGCTGGATCCTAGGGCCAAGAAAACGATTTTCTTGGGGTTTGCTTCAGAAGTAAAAGGATATCATCTTTGGTGTCCTAGTTCGAGGAAGATTATATCCAGTCGAGATGTGACATTTTGATGAGTCTTCAATGTTGCAGAAATCAAAAAACCAGACAAAGGTGAATGGTACTCCACAGCAGGTGGAGCATACTCAGCAGCAGGTGGAGTTTGAAACGACAACATTGAACCTAGTTAGATCTGTTGAGACAAATGATGGTACTCCTATGACAGAGGAGGATTTGGGAGATGATGAAGAGGGTTCTACTCAGGAAATTGAATAGCAACAATAATCTATTGCAATTAATAGGCCGAGACGTGAGATTCGTAGACTTGCGCGATTTGCTGATATGGTGGCCTATGCACTTCCAATTGTAGATGATGATGTTCCTTCCACTTATAAAGAAGCAATCAAATGTTCTGAAGTTGATCAATGGAAGAGAGCTATGAGCGAAGAGATGCAGTCTCTTCAGAAGAATGAAACTTGGGAGCTAGCTCAACTACCGAAGGGTAAAATGGCAATTAGGTGCAAATGGGTATATACAAAGAAAGATGGATTTCCTGACAAGAATGACATCTGCTACAAGGCAAGGTTGGTGGCAAAAGGCTACACTCAGAGGGAAGGAATTGACTACAATGAGGTATTTTCTCCAGTTGTGAAACATTCTTACATTAGAATTTTGTTGGCCTTGGTAGCTTAGATGAATATGGAACTAGTTCAACTTTATGTAAAAATTGCATTTTTACATGGTGACTTGGAAGAGGAAATCTATATGACTCAGGTAGAGGGATTCAAAGTTGCTGGTAAGGCAAATTTAGTGTGCAAACTGAAAAGATCGCTTTATGGTTTGAAGCAATCTCCGAGGTAGTGGTATAAGTGATTTGATCGGTTTATAATGGGTCAAAGGTGCACAATAAGCAAATTTGATAATTGTGTGTATTTTCGGAGGCTACGTGACAGTTCTTTCATTTATCTACTCTTGTATGTTGATGATATGTTGATAGGTTCGATGAATGTCGAAGAAATTGCAAAGTTGAAGACTTAGTTAAATCGAGAGTTCGAGATGAAAGATTTTGGTGAAGCTGAGAAGATACTAGGTATGGAGATTAGCAGAGATAGACGGAGAAGCACGATTCGTTTGACTCAGAAGCAGTATCTAAAGAAGGAATTACAATGTTTTGGCATGACAGAGCAGTCAAAACCTATAAGTACCCCACTTGCTCCTCATATGAAGCTTAGTGTATCTTTATCTACTAGTATAGATTAAGAATAAGAGTATATGTCTGGAGTTCCATATGCTGATGCAATTGGTAGCCTGATGTATGCTATGGTGTGTACAAGACCCGACATTTCACATGCAGTTGGAGTTGGAGCAGATACATGCATGATCCTGGTAAAAGACATTGGCAAAGAATGAAATCGATTCTACGGTATTTGCTGAAAACTGTACATGTTGGCTTAGTCTTTGAGAGGGATGATATGTGTGATCAGTATGCTATTGGTTATGTTGATTCTGATTATATTGGTGATTTGGATAAACGTCGATCGACAATCGGTTATGTGTTTACTCTTGGAAGAGCACCAGTGAGTTGGAAGTCTACTTTATAGTCTACGGTGGCTTTGTCTACTACAAAGGCAGAGTATATGGCAATGACAAAGGTTGTCAAGTAAGCTATTTGGTTACAGAGATTGCTGGATGAATTGGGAATTAGGTAGAATAAAATAACTCTTTATTCTGACAGTTAGAGTGCTATCCACTTAGCGAAGAATCTAGTGTTCCATGTTCGTACGAAGCATATTGATGTTGGGTATCATTTTGTGCAGGAGATTATTGATGAAGGGAGACTCTTACTTCAGAAGATTGGGACTGTTGAGAATCCTGCAGATATGTTGATTAAGATTGTGACAGTGATCAAGTTCAGTCATTGTTTGAACTTGATCAACATTATGCGAGTTTAACCGCGCCATTGGGCGCTTTTGGATGTGTTGCAGTTGTGATAGTGAATATGGGAAAAGAAGAGTCGTGTGGTGGATTGGCTAAATCGCCAAGGTGGAGAATTATTGGAGTTTTGGCTCTTTAGCCATTTGTATGTGTGTGCAAGGATCCCACATGGAGTGGGAGTCATTGTGTTGGAGAGGCTTGGGCTTATAAATTAAAGCAAAGTTTTCTCATTTAAGTGTTTCATTGAAATTCTCCATCACCCCCTCATATTTGTAAGGTCTCAAATAAGACCTTATAGTTTAAGAGCCTTTCATTAAGGGCCTTAAAGTTTGAAATATTTGTTTTTTTCCATTTGATTTTGGGTATTTGTAGTATTACCCAATTGTTTGGATAATTATAGTTTGGCCCAACTATTCGAGTAATTGCAGTTTAGCCTAATAGTTGTGATATTTGTATTGTGACCCAAAATTTTGTAATTCTCTTTGAAGATAGTGAAAGGTTTCTTCAACGACGTCGGAAGAAGTAGGTAACAATACCGAACCTCGTTAAATCTTGGTGTTCTTTCTATTTCTGCATTATTTGTTGATTAGTTGTCCTCTTTCGTTGCTATTATATTCAATTATTTGGCATGGTTTGTAGTTATGCATTTGGTTGTGTTTTGTTGATATCGCTTCCGCATTGCGTAACATCGTAAGGTATACGTAAGCTTATCTTCATGGTTGAATAATGAATTCTGACCAACACGAGTAAGCAAATAGTGGAGAGAGTAGTGTTTTGATAGAGAAATGGAGGAGAGAGAAACCATATAATAGTAAGAATTAAATGATTAGTAGATAGCTTTTGTGTTGTACCTGAAAAGTTATAACTATTAGCTTCTATAAGAGGCGTTAGATCAATCCAAGCGCCGGGAACACAAGGTCCAGATCCAAGTAATTTAAGGTATCCCGAATTGAGGCCTTATTGATATATATATATATATATATATATATATATATATATATATATAGGCGTATATATACCTTAATGGTTAATAATCGTTCAGTCACAATTTGAATAAATTTTATTAGTTTCGTAATCTTCTAAACATAAATATTAGTTTTATTAAAAGTTTGATGATCACGCAATATATTTTTTGAATCAGTCTTACTCTTAGCTTATTAATAGTTACTAACTTCAGTGACAATTTTGTATGATTTTTAAGAACTTCTAATACTTTTGAATATAAGTATTAGTTTATTGGAATATTAAAGATGTTATATATGTGAATATTGAATCGGTCTACTAGCTCCTAGCCTTAATCACTGTGATCCATTTGTAGAATTTGTCACCTTACACCGTCCTATTAACTAAAAAAAGTACTTCACATCTTAATATAAATAGTTTACGTCTATCGCTTTCCAACGCAACATCTGATCAATCGAGACTTTCATTACTATTACTGTGACTATTGTGAATTTGTAATCATGGCAAGAACCACCTATGTTCTCCTTGCAGCCATCTTTGTCCTCCACCTCGCCGGAACCATTACTTTATCTGGGGCAGTAAGCTATTATTACTTAATACCCTTAATTAATATAATGTCTTATAATATTCTATTTTTTATTGGTTTGAAATAATTTATGTTTTTTTTTTTCGTCTAAGCAGATCAACCCTCAAGCAGATGCAGCAGGCAAAAAATATTGTGTGGTAAAACCAGATGCTGATGAAAAAACCCTGCAAGCAAACGTAGCCAGGTAGATAGCCGAGCGGCTGTCTAATGGCAGACCGGTCAATTTCCATTCGGCTCTTCTTTTTTTTTTTGGTCATCCTTCGATGCAACCCCTTCAGACATTTGTCCCTTCAATCATGCATAACTTTTTCAATTCAACTCTGATTCATGATCTGTAAAAATCTACAAAAACTAGACATTGTAGCTTCGTAATGGTATATGACTCGTCATTAGATTCCTCCTAGATTGGTTGCTGTGATTTTTCAAAATCATATGTTAATTTTTTAGGCCCTTCACCAACTTCTTCTTACTCTTCTCTTCTTGACTCTCAAAGGCATTTTAGTCATTTTCTTTGCTTGACATTCATCTTCATCTATCATGAAGCCTAAAAAATTCAATGTCTGCACTCAGATAATAGAAGAGAACAAACTTGAGATATCAATCATTCAAATGATTGCTACGGTTAGGCTAACATTCTCGCTTATCTACATCATGCTTGGCATTATAACTTTAATATTTGTTTGCAATTAAATCAATATTTTGGCATTATATGTAGCTTTAATAAGTTTGCACCCTAGTTTTATGATTCCCAATTAGACGATTTGTGCATTTCAGTTGCCATGGACTGAATTAAACTTCAATGGCTTAATCTCATATTCTATACCAACTAAATTTATGAAAACTAGGTATTTACTAATTAGGATTTTCACCATTTATTGCAAACAAATTATACACACACACACACACACACACAAAAAATAAATAAAGGCCCCAGTCTAAGATCCCATAAATTACTTGGATCCGGTCCTTATATTCTCTGCCCTTGGATTGATCAAATGACTCAGAGCTAACATCTCTATGTTAAAAAATGTATAATAAAAACTTTTAAATTCCTCGTCCACAATGAAACTAGAATTTGATTACTTGTCTCTATCCACCATTATCTCTCCCATAACACACTCTTATATATCCAGATTCCTTCTCCCTCCTCACCATTTCTTTCACTTTTCTTTCAAAAATCCCTTGCTTTCTCTTTGACCGTTGTAGTTTCCTAGTTTATATGTCACGTTACGGCCCACCCAATTTGCTTGCTATAGTGGCCCAAAATATACGCAAGGCTTGGCCTAGTTTCTAGAAATCATGCAAGTCCAAACCCATTCTCTAAAATTCTCTAGCAAGCCAAGTTGTTAGAACCTCCCTTGTAAATATCCAAGATATTTTTAGAACACTCCATGTAAATATCTAGATTCTTTTGTAGAAAGATCTAGAGAGTAAATAATGGTCGTTGGATGCAATAAATCTTGGTCATCCATTTAGGAGGTAGCTTACTATAAATATCCCTTCAAGGCTCATTTGTAAGGCATCCAAGCAAAGCCGTATTCAAGCCATTGTAAAAGAGTTCTTGTGTAATAAAAGCCTTCTTACTTAGCAACTCAAGTCTCCATCTTCCATCACTTCTCTTTTTGCCTAAAAAGCTCTCTAGCTCTATGATCCAAGTCTCTCAACCTTTTTCTTAAGTGAAGCAAGCCAACATCAAGGCTTACTTAGCAACTTTTGGGTTCAAGTTGTCTAAGTGCCGCACGAGCGTGCTGCGCAACCTACAAGCTTGTGGCATTCAACTCTCATTCATTTCTCTCTAGCTACCATATTGTGAATATTTTATTATAATAATTTAGATTTGTTAGAAAAAGACATTTTTGACCTATATATCGTCATGATAGTCGTAAGTTGAGAAGAGAAGTTAATGACATCTGAGTAAGTCAAAGATGGGTAGTCTTGTGTTGCAATGGAATTGCAAATTTCTCTTTCTATTTTTCCTCTCTAATCCTTGCAAAGTATTCCTCCTGTTTTTTTATTCAATCTCGTAATCAGCAAAAGATGTAATTTGAACTCAAAATAGATAATGAAAGTAAAATCGAGTATCTTAATAACACAAACATATATGATAAGGTATATATAAAATTATCTTCATGGTTGAATAATGAATACTAACCAACACGAGTAAGCAAATAGTGAAGAGAGAAGTGTTTTGAGAGAAAAATGAAGGAGAGAGAAACCGCATAAAAGCAAGAATTAAATGATTAGTAGATAGCTTTTGTGTTGTACCCGAAAAGTTATAACTATTAGCTTTTATAAGAACCATTTGATCAATCCAGGGTCGGGAAGACAAAGTCCAGATCCAAGTAATTTACGGTATCCCGGATTGAGGCCTTATTGATACATACATACGTACATACATATATATATACATACACACACACATATATATATACACACCTTAATGCTTAATAATCTTTTCAGTCACAGTTTGAATAAATTTTATTAGTTTCGTAATCTTCTAAACATAAATATTAGTTTTATTAAAATTGTGATGATTACGCAATATATTTTTTGAATCAGTCTTACTCTTAGCTTATTAATAGTTACTAACTTCAGTGACAATTTTGTATGATTTCTAAGAACTTCTAATACTTTTGAATATAAGTATTAGTTTATTGGAATATTAAAGATGTTATATATGTGAATATTGAATCGGTCTACTAGCTCCTAGCCTTAATCACTGTGATCCATTTGTAAAATTTGTCACCTCACACCATCCTATTAACTAAAAAAAGCACTTCAAATCTTAATATAAATAGTTTATGCCTATCGCTTTCCAGCACCATCTGATCAATCGAGACTTCCATTACTACTACTGTGACTATTGTGAATTTGTAATCATGGCAAGAACCACCTACGTTCTTCTTGCAGTCATCTTTGTCCTCCACATTGCCGGAACCGTTACTCTATCTGGGGCAGTAAGCTATTGTTATTTAATACCCTTAATTGATAAAATACCTTATAATATTCTATTTTTTATTGGTTTGAAATAATTTATGTTTTTTTTTTCGTTTTTTTTTTTTTTTTTTTTGTCTAAGCAGATCAACCCTCAAGCAGATGCAGCAGGCAAACAATATTGTGTGGTAAAACCAGATGCTGATGAAAAAACCCTGCAAGCAAACATAGACTTTGCGTGCAGCAAGGGTGTCGATTGCAAGCCCATCCAACCCGGTGGTGCTTGCTATCAGCAGAACACTGTGAGGGCTCATGCTCAATACGCTATGAACGCTTACTTTAGCGCCAATGGCCGCAATGAAGCCAGCTGCGATTTCAGTAAAACTGGTGTCATCTCCACTCAAAATCCAAGTAGGTGACTCTTTTATTATTATACGCGGACTCCAATGAATTCATGTTATTATATATGTTATGAACATAAACTCTCTTAATCTTTCCTATGATTTTTAATTATGTCAATTTTTTTTTTTTTTTGTTATGTATACGTTTACAGGCCATGGTAATTGCAATTACGTTTGAGGCCGGATTTGAAAGATCAGTACATGGGCTGCTTCCGCAACTCATCTACTGCTGATTCCACCGAATGCTTGTTTTTTGTTTTTTCATTTGTCAAGAAGCTGTCCAATTTCGTAATTAGTCATGTGACGTTACTTGATGACCGTTGTAATAATCTTAAAAATTAATGCAAAGCCAAAGCATTATTTGCTTGCAATTTAGTGTTTGGGTATTAGATTTTGGAACGAAGCCCGACAAAATAGGATACAATATTAATTCTGAAAGAAAAATGAGCTAAATAGGATACATTCATCACCAGCTTTAATAATATTGTTAATGCAAATGAACAATAAGGACATATTTTCATAAAAAATATATTTATAAAAATTGATGCCATTATTTAGTTTATCGTAATATTACTCATCCCAAATTTAATTTATCTCTAATATGTATCTAATTAATAATTGTCAAATAGATAATTTGACGAGGTAATGAATGATATGATAGTTTTGAGAAGTGCAATCACTACAAGAAAATTACTCTTTAGCGACCAAATTTTCGGCCACAGATGGAAATTGGTAGCAGTATGTTTGATTCTGCGACGAAAGTATATGTTCGTAGCCGAAGGTGGTGGCCAAAGCTAAAGAAATAAAAATTTTTCCAACGACCAATATTTCGTTGCCATATCCTTATTCAGCGACGAAAACAATGTTAGTCGCAGAAAATCAAGTGGTGCAAAATTATGTTTTAGCGACCATTGAATGTTTCGTAGCCAAAAGAAGATTTTCGCGACCAATTGTGGTCGCTGAAAGGGTTAAGAGATCTAGTCTCGAAATCATATTTTGCCACCGGAGAAGTGGTAGCTAGATGTCATATATAGCGACCAAAAGAAATGGTGGCAGAAAATTTCATTCCGCGACCAACATTTTCGTTGATAAAAGGTTAAGGAAATCAGTTTTCCCAAGTGATTTGGCTACCATAATGAATGGTTGTAGAATGACACATACAACGACCATGTCAAATTGTAGTAGAAAATTTCATTCTGCGACCAAAGTTTTGGTTGCTAAAATGGTAAGGAAGCCCCAAGAGCTTTGGCTACCACGTTTAAATGGTTGCAAAATGATATATACAGCGACCAAATGGGATCGTAGCAGAAAATTGCATCCTGCAACCAAAGTATATTGTCGTAGACCTCAATGGCAACACGCAATGCATGTTATGAAAAGAGAATGAGTAATAGGGTTTCAACAACACACAATGAGAGTTGCTATAGACCCCAATGGCAACACACACATTGCGCGTTGTTTTTTATTTTTTATTTTTTTGTTATAGAGTATATTAATTTAGACCGTATATTTTTCTTAGACTTTTTATTATTTTGTTATAGAGTATATTAATTTAGACAGTATAAAGCTAATTTTCAATTCCTAATACATATGATACTTGTAACATATGTACATATGTCTAATAATTAAATTACTTCTATGAAATTTTTTTTTATAATTGTAAAAGATATTTTTAATAATTGTTATTTTCATTAAAAAAATGCATAATTAATTTAAAGGCATTCTATACTTGAAAATAAATGCAATTTTGTTATATTTTTATATGATTATAATATGAATATTTAATCATTTACTGATTAAATTAGAAAAGCTTATTTTCAATTTCTCATAATAACAACTATAACATATATAGATGTCTAATTATTAAATTACAAATTACAAACCTATGGTTTAAATTTGTTAAAATATTTTAAATATTAATTGTTAGCATTTGTAAAAAGAATAAATAATAAAAAAATATTCACTAAAAATAAATGCATTTGTTACATAATGATTATAATATGAATATTTGATCATTTATTTATCAAAGTATAAAAAACTTATTTTCAATAACTCACACATGACAATTATGCCATATGCATATAGATATCTAATTATTGTGCATTTATTAATGATAGTTGACATGTATATATTTTGTTAACACTTTAATACATATGACAATTATGACATACTATTATATGTCAATAATTAAATTACCTCCATCATAAATTAATTTTTTAATATGTAAAACATATTTTTAGTGTTCTAAAAGAAATAGATAATTGAAATAAATTATGGCTAAAATGAATGGAATCTTTTTGTTACATATATGATTATAATATCAATAATTAATTATTTATTGATCGCTGAAGAAAAACTTTTTTGTAATTTCTCTAATAATAACTATGACATATGCATAAAAGTCTAACTATTGTTTACATTTGTTAAATAATTCTTGAGTTGTTGTGCCTATTTTATTAACATTTCAATACTCAATAAAAACTAATTAAATATCATTTATATTTCTGTATATTGTTATTATATTATTTATTAATTTGTCATCAAATTATTTAATATCAACCAAATATTATATAAATTTAATTGTGTACAAAAATTTAATTAATAAATAAACTTATAACTATCCAAGTCTAAGTATGGTTCATTTAAATATTTTTAATTTTAGATTTTGATTTTAATTTTCATATTTTTTTAAAGACGTTTAGTAACAAAAATTTTGTCACAAAAGATTAACATTTTGTTACAAATAATATCTTTTTAGACTTTTAGCGATCACTTTAAAATTTCTCGCAAAACGGGATCTTTCCCGATCAAAATTTAAATCTAAATTCGTAGCAAAAACTAAATTTTAGGCGGACTTTTTCCCCCTATTAAATGTCAAAATTTTTATAGCTTTAGCGACCAAAATTTCGTCGCTAAAGACCAACATTTTGTCGAAAAAACTAAATTTTAGGCGGACTTTTTCCCGCCTATTAAATTTTGAAATTTTTATAGCTTTTAGCGTTGCCCGCTCCTATTTATTTCATATTTTTTGAATTCTTGCGCGACAAATTTTTCGTCGCAAAATGTCTAAATTTCATCGCAAAAAATCAATGCTTTTGTTATATATATGCCACTTAATCCTTTGGTTTTTTCTTCATTTTCTTCCATCTCTTCCAATTTCCTCTTCTTTTTCATTTTCTTCTATCTCTTCCAATTATTTACTTCTCTCCTTTCCCTAGCACTTATCAAGGTAAATATTCTTACTCATTTTTTCTTTTATGTTTTAATATATTTACTTACAAGATTTATATATTTTTTATTTTTTAATTGTCAATTAATATTACGCTTTTTTGTTTAATAGGTATTTTGGATGAGGGAATGCAATTGAAAATTCTTAAGTTCTTTATTTCTTTAACATTTGTTTTTTTATACACTCATCTCTCATATCCTTAATTATTACTAATTAATATTTTACTTTTTTTTTGTTTTTAATAGGTATAATTGAAGATGAGGTGCATTTGAAGACTTGAAGATTTATATAAAGTCAAGCAACAAAAAATTTATTGGAGGATGAAGTTTTGTGTTTTGTTTTGTTGTGTTGTGTTGTATTTTTTTATTTTTTTATAGGTATAATTGAAGATGAGGTGCATTTATATAAAGTCAACCAAAGTTCATATGTTGTATTAAAGTTTTATAATTTGTTATTATTTAATAAAATTATTCTTACAAAGAATTATGTTGCATAATAACATAATTTTGCTGTTTTATTTGAAAATTTATAACAAATTAAAATAAATTTGCATTTATAATCTATGGCCAACAATTTGCATAAAACATCGATTGTGTTGTACCTTCTACGACCAATGTTGGTCGCCAAATTACACAATCAGCGACCAAATCTTTCGTCTCTATATATAGTATATCGTCTCCAAAAGTATGGAAGTTTATGACATTTGGCGACCAAATATGGTGGCCAAATGTCGGCATTCAACAACCAATATGTCATCACTATTTATCGTGAATCAGCTACAGAATATTGGTGGCCAAATGTGGGCATTTAGCGACCAAATGTGGGCATTTAGCGACCAAATGTGGTTGCCCAAAATGTATCTACAACGACTAACTTTCATCGCTAAATTACACAATCAACAACCAAAATGTTTGTCGCTAAATGAAAATATGGTCTCCATTAGGGATATTCAGCGACCAAATTACATATTTGGCAATGCAAATGTCATCGCTGAATCTCATGAATCAGCTACGAAACATTGGTAGCAGAATAGCAACATTTAGCGACCACTTGTGGTAGCTAAATCTTTACCTACAACGACCAATATTAGTCGCTAAGTTATGGTTTGCAACGACATACAGATTTCGTCGCTATGATCTTTTGCCACGAGGCTAGCACGACCATTTAGCGACCAACGTTATTTTCGTCGCTGGATCTTTCGGGGACCACTTTTTGTTTTTGGCGACCAACTTTATTGGTAGCTAAAGAGTGATTTTCTTATAGTGAATTTATAAAACTATAGTAGATATTTTCCTGAAGATGATCATTAACTTCTTTGTATCAATGGGGCAAAGTCTAAGTCATCAATTTTTATATTTTTAAGTATTACATGGCATATAATTGCCAATACTATTAAATTATTTGTCCTTTTAGATATTAAATCAAATTAATTAACAAAGATTTTTAGATTTTTTCATTGAATTTAATTTGCAATAAGAAATGTTTATGAAATAAACTTATGTGTGAAAATAAGTTTCATAAAATTTTCAAGTATGTTTATCTAGGAATTTCACAGAAGAAATTAAGGAAATGATAATAATTTCATGAATATTAAATAAAATATAAAAATTAATCTTGTTGAGATGACCATATAGATGTTGAAACCTTTAAAAATGATTTATTTTATATTTTATGAATAACTAAATATACATTAATGGTTAGAATTTATGAAACTTTTTTTCTTAGAGATATGATAGCAACAAGTAGAGAAAGAATAATTGCATAGGTTTGTGCTTGTATGAGACAGATGGAGGGTGATCTATATATAGATTTTTTTTCGAGGATATATTTATAATTTTTTATGGTCAATTAGAATATTTGAGATTAATCTTTTAATAGTGTACACTATGATCTATTCATATTTACAATAAATCGTTTATCATTCATTAATCGATCACAACAAGTTTTGTTTATGTGAAAATAAAGTCAGAAAAGTAAATTTTTCATCTAGAAAAACTTAGAAGATTGGAATTTTTGACCCTGAATATAAATTAATAAGCAGTGCTTATTAAAAAAAAGGATCAAATTAATTTAATTTTCAACTTTTCTAACCTAGGTTCTATATATATATATACACACACACACACGTGTTGAAATCAATTGGATTTTTTTTAAGTTTAATAATTAGGATGATTTAGTCACGCATATGTATTATAATACGGTAGAGTGAATATTTATGTATATGGGAGGAGTAGAGACTTAGGTCTAGGCTCATCATAAAAAATTATAACACACATCCAATTCATCCCTAATACACACACACACACACATTCATAGTGATATTGTTGGTTTTGTTCATGTAGGGAATTGCAAAGAGATTAGTCAAAACCACCCTCCAATAGGCTGATTTGTTAAGAATATTTATAAGAA
The DNA here is from genome assembly GCA_013180625.2 of Boswellia sacra. Lineage (NCBI taxonomy): Eukaryota > Viridiplantae > Streptophyta > Magnoliopsida > Sapindales > Burseraceae > Boswellia > Boswellia sacra. The sequence continues at coordinate 24,397 of SNVD02005867.1, forward strand.
ATCTAAATATAATAACTCAAGGATCTATAATATCTTACAAACAATAATACACAAAATTAAACATAAAGTAGAAGAGATATAAGAAATATAAGACTTGAGCACTTTGAATGCGTGTTAAAGACATTCCCTAAAACTGAAGAGTCTTCCCCTTAAGTGGGTAATTGTGAGCAGGGCTTATATTCTACTGCAAGTGATGGCGACCACGACACTGCTCTTCAAGGTCTTTCAACACTTGAAGGCACCACAAAATGAGTCATGGAGGCATATTCTAGAGATTGTCAAGGTCACCACTCGGGTAACTACCCACTGAAAATAGTTAGATGATGACAAACGATCCCTTGCTTTGGGACCCAACTTCCTATCATCTCTTCAGAGTCAGGTTTGGGAAGTTAGGTACGAATCTTCGATCTGCCCAGACAAAGTCTGGCCTCTACTGGGGTCTATTAAGTTTGACGTTTTAATTAGCCAATTCCTATTTATCTTGATCCAAAATTCATCTTGATGCACACAACCGGTTTTATCTAAATTATTAAATGTGAGGTGAGGCAGTTCATAAACATTTATAGAGACAAGTACAAATATAGGGAAACTAGATAAGGGGACTTAAAAAATTTATCATAAATAAGTGCAGTAAGAATAACAATGAAGAAAAAATGAAACAAATTAACACTTATATTCCCTATTTCGAGCTCAACAGGTAGAAAATGAATCAGCCACCAACCATTATGGCTCCATCCATTGTCTAATCACCCTTACGCTTACCAAACTCTACAAAGCTGATCTCACCGACAATTGTGAGCCTACCCTCTCCAATTAATACTTCAAAATCACTACTCTCCAAATCAGATTTCTTACCATTAGTGTAAGCCTACTAGGTCCGAACATCATTATGCCATCTCAAACATTGTAATAAAAAGAAAAGCAATAAAGTGAATGGAAGATTATAGTTAAGGCATGGCGAGTCCACGTCATCCATGAATTTAGTGTCATATCTCACTGCATAGTCTGTTTCATTGTGACATCCGTTTACGAATTAAATGGTATCCCTTGAACTTCAGCGGACCAAAATGGATGACTATTCATAGATTAAATGGTGACCATAAGAGTAATTCAGACAACAGCTCATGATTTGAATGGTCTCCTTCAAATAGTAGAAAACAGAATGGCCACCCATAAAGTATGGTATCCATGACGATAAACCATGTGATAAACAAAGTATAATAAAGTAAATTGCAATAGAGCAAATGGCGATAAAATAAATGTGCTGTAAAATAAATTGCAGTAAAGTAAATAGTGATAAAGTAGATGGCTATAATAAAAATGCAATAAAGTAAAATACAGTAAAGTAAATAGCAATAAAGTAAATGAGTGAGAAATGTAAATTGTAGTAAAATAAAGACCATAAATAAACGAGTGATAATTAAAAGACAAGTAAAGTAAATAAACATAAAATAAAGGCGATAAAATAAAATACGGTAAAATAAATGGTGAATACTAGAACAGAGGCCTATTAGAGTGGTGGTTTCCAATAGGCCATCACCGATCCACCACCACTCGTCTATATTCACCTAATATCCATGTGTCGATGAGTTGGGTTCCTTCTTTTTTTTTTTTTAAGGTTGACTCACATATGTGTCGATGAGTTGTATTAGGGCATAACGACATACACAGGACTTTTAATCAATATCCCACTTTGATTTTTGTCTTTTGTGGTTTTTTGTGTTATTAGACTTTGTGTTTGTGGCTGGGTTTTGTGTCTTGGGTATTTTCGGTCTATTTTTCAAATCAACAGTCCATTTCACTTAGTATTCTTTGGTCCTCATTATTGAGCTTAAAACCATAAGCAAAATTCCAAGCTTATAATAATATTTGTACTCCATGGCTCGAAGATACAACCAATTGCTCATAGCCTATTTTCTTGATGAGCACGATCACTGAAAGAAAATAAATGATATCCATATGTCACGGTTTCTAGACAAACAAAGAGAAAATACTCAACCATATTGTATTGTATTAGAGCATTTAGACTCTTTTATATAGTAGTCATCTCGCTTAGGTAAGTTACAAATTAACTCTTGTAATTCCTAAAGTTTTTAATAAAATTTGTAATTTACAATTTATAAGTTTTGTAACTTATGTTTTTCTTGTATTTTTAACTCTTGAAAATAATCTCAAGTTAATATTTATAACTTATGATGGAGAATATAAGCTTTTATCCTTTTAACTGCAAGAGTCCACCACAAAAAGGTTCAAAACATTATAGCTTTATAAAATAAAATATTTAGATCAAAATACTCATTAAAATAAAATAATATACATAAAGAGCAACCTTTTATTATGCAATGGGTGTTAGTACCTTTTAGGTTTGAAGCTACACTTAATGTTGATAGCATCTCTTTGAGAAACCTAAGTGAACAATGTCTTGAACTCGGTCACTTGACCGAACATAAAACTGTCACACACATAATATCGATGAAGACTTTGTTTTGGTAAGTTAGTGCTTTAATGGCCATACACTCAATTTTGATTCTCATGAGAGTTTTAGATAATAACTCGATTTTTACAATCGTGATCCTCATGACACTCTCTCATATGTGAGTCCTTCAAAGTTATATGTGACCTATATCTCGCAAGAGTATTATAACCTTTGGACACAACAAGGTCAATACGCTTCCTAACATCACATGTAACAAGAACTTTTTCCATAAGGATGAGTAGGGGCATATTAGGATATGTCTATATAATAGTGGTTAACAAGTCTTGTAGCATGGACTATTTCTACCCATTGAACTACCTTCATGGGATCTCTAATCATAGAAGATGGATTACTTCCCTAGGTGACTCCCTTCGAGCTTAAGCACATCCCCTTCAAAAATTTAGAGATTTATGTATCTCAAAAGTATAACATATGTTAACTCTTGCATTGGAGTAGTTGTCTTCATATTTGAGAACTTGTCCTTCGTCTTCGATAATTCTTCCACTAGCTCTATTAAATTTGAAAAATATTATATTTGTCACCAAGGCAACTTTAGAGAGCAAGGTAATAATAAAAATTGAAGCATATAAAGTTATTTAGAAATATGCAATCACGAAATCTTAAAAACTCTCGAGTAATAATATTTTCAAACATATGCATAAAATTAATAATCATATATTATTCATCATCTTATTTTTTATTTATTAAAATATTTGAAAACCCCCAAAATTAATAAAAAATTAGCAACCTCCATATTAACGAAATTTTATTGCTATATTAACAAATATAATATATAACTTAAATATATTCAACAATAATTAATAGTATTTTTCTCACATTAATTTTAATAATATTTAGTAGTTATCAAAGCATAGTAAACTACTAATTTTAGCATATCACATGCATATGAGTTTATAATTAAATGCATTGTAACTCATGCTTCATAGTATAATAAAATTTTAATTCAATGAAGAGACATATGAATTGAATTCTTAATCGATTTATAATAATTAAAAATAGTAAGAGTATTTCATAACCAAAATCTTTGTTAGACTTGAAAAATAAAACATACTTCATGTTATATAGTATTTGTCAACGAGACAAGCAGCACATAATAAGTTGGTATATAATTAAAGTTTATATTAAACAAACCATATGCAAAAGCAAATTTTAATAATCAAAGATAGAAGAATAGTATACCTATAACCTATTTACAACCAACTCTCCTTACAACCTGAGTTGGCAAATCCTACTTGAGATATAATTACCATGTCATCTATTATAACTTTCATTTTATATATATATTTTTTTACTCCTCTAGTGAATTTTAGTCAAATCAAGTTGTAAGGAGTTAGTTCTAGAATTTGGTTGTAGGTGTAACATTTCTCTAAAAGATATTACCGATTTTTTAATATTATAAAAATGAATTCCAAGTTACTTCAATATGCACAAAATCAATATCAGATATTAACTTTTAGCAGATACAAAAATAATAAATATTAACACAAATAAAATTATGCAACTCAAACAAAGTAATATGATTTAGTCACTTTTGTAACATCTTTAATGCATTAAAGATTTATATATTGTTATTACCAATTGTAGTTATCCCATAATTGTTTATTCAATGCATGATTCATTCATCGGGATCTAACAAAATTTGAAATTTTCCAATAATCTACATAAAATCTAGATAAACTATAATCTACTTTAACATATTCTAAGAAACACAAGATATACATCAATATTTAGAATGCAAGAACCATAAGAAATTATTAATTGTTAGATCTGAAAGTGTCTAGATTTGAATGGGAAATGTAACAGAATACTATAAGCACAGAGGTTTTTACATGGCTTGATTACGAAATTACATCCACGGGCAACAAGAGCTACAATCAATATGTTATCTTTGACTTACAAGACCTAGGACGTATTACAATGATAGACTCTCTACTCTCACTCACCTAGTTTATGTAAACTATCCTCTTCATAACACAATACTAGTGACACTACACCGTCATTATCACTATGCACCCGAAACAATGTAGTGACTGATAACATAGCAAATCACTTAATTATAGACACATATGAATACTCAACTCCTTAGCCTCAGACGACCTATAATTGTCAATAGAAGCTTAATGCTTTACACATAAACATGAATAACAAAGAAAGAACACACTATAGCTCACCGTTGCTCGCTCTTCTTGAATGCCTTGATCGATGCGTGTGTTCCCAAAGCTATGTAGATAGCTATATATACCATTCCTATTCAGCTTTAATTAGTCTTTCCTTAAACTGTAAAGCATAGAGTTTTACTTTGGAAAGAACACAAATTAGGATCAATGCATAATGGGATATGAACTCATATTCTCATAACATGAACTAGGATAATTAATGTATAATATAGTATAGTGTCCGAATGTGTTATTCCTTTTGGACTAGGATTCCAATAAGATATCCTATTTCTATTAAGATTCTTCTAATTAAAGTTATTGTGTTTTAGGTAACAAGGTGAACAAGAAATATAATGCCATTAGGAATCAAGGTTAAACCAAAGTGTTCCTTCTTTGATCCTCATCATCGGGCTTAAAACCATAAGCAAATCCATACTTACAGTTTTACCCCCTACTTTGAAGGGGTTTGTGGAACAAAAATGTCGACAAAGTATATTGTAAACCTACTTATTTGGCTAGATGTCTGATTTCGGTTGCTTTACGCCTTTTGGGTGTTAGTAATCCTGGTACTTGTGCTTTCACAAAGACTTAACTAAATCTAGATGCTTTGAACCTGATCCTTGTACTTTCACGGAGGCTTTGACTGAGTTCAAATGCTTTCATCCTAGTGCTTATGCTTTCACAAGTGCTATCCTCGTGTTTGTGCTTTCACAGGGGCTCGATTGAATTTGGATGCTTTTGTCCTGTTGTCTTGTGCTTTCACAAGGGTTGTGGTTGAGTCTAGATGCTTTCATCCAAGTGCTTGTGCTTTCATGAGGGCTTAGTTGAATCTATATGCTTTCATCCTGAAGCCTTGTGCTTTCAGAAGGGCATTGCTTAGTCTAGATGCTTTCATCCTGGTGTCTATGCTTTCACAAGGGTGCTACTAAGTCTAGATGCTTTCATCTTGCTGTCTTATGCTTTCACAAGGGCTTGGCCGAATTTGGATGCTTTCATCCTAGTGTATTATCCTTTTACAAGTGCGTTGACTGAGTTTAGATGTTTTCTTCTTGATGTCTTGTGCTTTCACAAGGGCTCGACCGATTTGTGATGCTTTCATCTTGGTGCCTCTGCCTTTACAAGGGCTTGACTGATTTAGGATGTTTTCATCCTGATGCCTATGATTTCACAAGGGCTCGACTGACTTAGGATGCTTTCATCCTGGTGCCTATGCTTTCATGAAGGCGCTGTTAAGTTTGCTTTCATCCTAGTGCTTGTGCTTTGATGACCACTAGTGCTAGTTGATTGGAAACTCGTTGGATTGATGACCACTACTACTGGTATTTTGAAAACTTGTTAGATTAATGACCACTACTATTGGTCGATCAAAGACTTGCCGAATTGATGACCACTACTACTGGTTGATCAGAAACTTCATCGTATTAAGGACCACTACTACTAGTCGATTGAAAATTTCTCGGATTAATGACTACTGCTATTGGTTGATCGAAAACTTGTCGGATTTATGATGTTTTCAATAATTCTTCATTTGTGCTACATTCCACTAGGGATTTGATTTGGCATAATGGCGTCTTTTGAGGATGTGGGTATGGATCTGTATTCTTTGGGGGTACATAGGTAATTTGTTGATAAAGGGGTATCCTAAATCTAGCTATGCAGGGGTGTTTTGGAATTTTTGGTTGTGGGAGGGCCACGTTTGGATTTTTCACGAGGACTTGTGATTAACTTCTTCTGCTAAATGAAACTCTTGTCATTTTTAGGCAAAGTCAGGTAGATTTCTATCGGGTTGCACTTTTTATGGCTTGAGGACCACTGTCGGTTGAATTATGCCATATGGCAGCTTACAGGTTGTTGATATTTTGTATTCAACTGAAATATGATACTCCACTGGCGAATTGGTTCGATGAGCTATGTCTTTCAAGAACTTCTTATATGTTTTCTGCTTCACTTGGGGATTTGCTTTGGTACTTGCTTCACTGAGATGATATTTTATATTCCATTTGGGATTGGATTGCATTTGTCACTCCACTGGGGATTCTTGTCTATTCTATATTGTACTTAATAGGGACTTTTTTTCACTATGCTTCAATGGGGACTGAAACTAGTTTAGTTCTTGAATACCCTAAGCCCCTTCTGGATCGTGGTTCTGATGCAAACTGCTGAGTTTCTCCACTGTGTTTTCGATGTAAATTTTGGAGTTCCTCCAGTAAGGAATACTGCATTTCTTGTAACATTTGGTCGACACTTGGCCATGCTCCATTCTGAAATTCATTGCAATTCTGTCTTTTGAATATGCCTAGTCTCTTTTAGACAGCAATTCCAAAGAAGTTGGTTCTCAACTAGATTGTGTCTGCAACATATTATCATTACTTGTTAAGGGGTTAGTCCCCTTTCTTTTATTGCAGCTGTTACTCTTGAAGGAATTGATCCTTCATTATTTATGGGTTACTTCCAGTATTTGACTAGATTATTATGCCTTTTTAAACAATATTCATCAGTAGGTTCATCAGAATGTTCAAAAGTCTTATCTTTTCACCGATTACTACCTTATGGGGAGTTGGTCTTCTCTCTTCTATTACTACTGCTATTTTTGGAGAAGCTAATTATCTTTTTTCCTCTGGAGGTTACCATGAGTATTTGATTGAAGTCCTACCCTCTGAATATGCTCAATTATTTTTATACTATATGCTTTTTTGGATGCACCTAATCGTTGCTCATCTTTGTTGATTTCTCTCGCTTTTGCCTCTTTCTGGTCGTGTAGAACATTACCATCACATCGCCTCTAACATACCTAAAGATCAACTTCTCAAGAGCTTGGCATTGGCTAGTGAGATGTCCATGCCAACATTGATCTTCTTTATGTTGAGATGTATCCTTTTTCATGCTCTTCTTGTTTTTTTACCTATCCCAGAATAGTTTATTTAACATGTCTATGCAAATGTTATGTATGCATGCTTCCATGTTTATGCAGTTATACCAACTTTTGCTTATGTTTGCTGAGCTAGATAGTCAACTTTAGGAGAGGCAAACCAACTTCAACAAAAAGGGAGTTGAACCTAGGTCCAGCTCAACCTTATTAGATAACTTACAGAATATATCGAGCAAGAGGAGGCTAAGGAGTAGATAAACAAAGATGATAGAGATGACCCAGCCAAAGGGATAAGATATTTGGGACGACTAAGAATGTTTTCTTTCGTACTTGTAGGTTCTAGAGATTTTTGGTACTGGGGATTTTTGTTGTCAATCATTATTCATTTTGGGCTATTTGCTTGCGATCTGTAGTGGGATGACTTATGGTACTCAATCTTATGTCTCTTGGACAAATTCCTTGTCTAAAACTTTCTGATGTCATCAGTTACCACATGGTGTGGTACCCCAAATCTCTGTATACTTGATGCGTTTGAAACTAGCAAGTATACTAGTCGCACAAGTAATAAAGTGATGAGTAAGATATCGTTCCCACGAGGATTGATTCTAATTGAATTTGTTATTCGAAACCAACAATAAACTAAATGAGGGGGGGTTTTGTTGATTGATTAACTAGATGAAATATTAATGCAAGTAAAGAATAACACAATGCAAATTTAAATAGATTGAAAAATCAATGAGAGAAACCTGGTTAAGGGATCCTTCTCTACCACAAGATATGGATTTGCGAATTAATTGTAGAATTGTCATCCAATTACACCATTGAAATTATCAACCGTAGATAACAACAAGCTCTGTTATCCCAATCTTTCCTTACTTTGTTGTTAAACAAAACAGGCTCTTTATTTAATCTCTATCCATTAAACAACCTAGAACAAGCTCTCTAAATTTAATTCAATGGATGCATTACGATAAGAAAGATAGGTTGATCTAAGCAATAAACACACAAGCTCGGATTATTTAACTTAGGTTGTATTCTCCAATTGCAATCTCTGATCACAATTTTGCTACTAAGGATTAGAAATTCAAGACAATTACGGATCAAGATTTCTAGTCTAGCAATAAATCACAACCAGATTATATTCAGTTGGCCACTCAAATACAATCGCAAGCAATCATAAGCATTAAATATGGGAGAATACAAGCAACTTCAATTAGAGAATTGGATAACAATTCCTTACACAATCAACTTACAAAAACCATATCAGGGGCTTTGAAATCACCCTCAACAATTCAGATTCAGTTACACATGTTTAAGAACGTGGTAAATACAATACAACATGGAGACATTCCAGAAAATGAAAGGGAAGGGAAAAACTTAGCAAATTTGATGTAATTCTCTTTGGATTGTAGTTCTTCCTCTTTCCAAGCTTCCTTTCTCCTTCAAGAAATCCAGGAGATGAAAGAATTCCAGAGCTGCAGCCTCCACCACGTTCTCCCCTCTTCAAGTTATGAAATAAAACCCTAAAATGTGTTTAAATACTCTGCTACAGTAACGTGCTACAGTGTCCCGTATTATACATGCTACAGTGATGTGTGGAATTACATTTCTACACTTCTTACACTGTTTTGATTACAACTTTCGGTACACTGAATGGATTCATAAACTGTAAATTTCTCCAAAAAGTAGACTTCGAGAGCTTTTCAACGGTATATGATATGTCATCGGGTTCATTGTATATCAATACAATTAAATCCGAGAAGATGGTTGACTAGCAGAGGTGAAAATGAAGGGTTTTACTCCATTTTTGTGCAAGTTGCTCCAAAACTCCTACAAACATCAAAACCACACAAAAATATAAAAATACCAACGAATATAGCAAAGAAACATGGACGAATTGATATGAAAATGATATATAAATAGACACTTATCAAATTCCCCCACACTTAGACTTCGCTAGTCCTCGAGCAACTACGACAATATGAAATAGGCCTCAAAGATTGTACTTAATTATAACACAAGGAAAACTTCAAAATAATGCACTTAATCAAGAATTTTATCTCAAAGATTAGTTTCGCTTCATTTCAATTTCTCAAGTGTGTGTGTGTAGAGCCATTCTCACCTAATCACTTGTAACCCGGATGAGTTTATGCATAAAAATGAATCATATTTAATATTGAAGATGTGTGTATAAATGAACTCCATAGGCCTGCTTTTCAAGTCACTCTCCACTAATGTAGACATGCACAACACCAAGGATCAAGTAGGACTTTATTAAGCTTGTAACGTTTGGCTTGGGTGAAGGTATGATAAAGGATAATAATTTGGCTCAAATCACCCACAAACACATAAATCATTCAAGACTATGTAGAGCTCAACCCTATAACACAACTTCATTTCAATTCACCAGGTTACTCCCCCAAACTTATTTAGAACACTCAATTTTTTTTTTTTTTTTTGCAGAAAACAAAAGAAAACTACACCCCCACACTTTGTTGTTCATTCTTTTTAAGAACACTTAAGGGTATAGATCTCTTATTCTTATTCTTTTGTTCTTTTTTTTTTCTTTTTTTTCTTTTTTTTATTACACTTCCCCTCCCCCACACTTAAACAACACATTGTCCTCAATGTGTAAGTACGTGGACGATAAGTACAGATTGTCTTTTTTTCTTTTTTTTTTCTTTTTTTTTTACAAACATAATAGAACTCACTTGCATTGCTCATGACACATCCCAACCTCCTCTAACTTCTCAAAACCAGAACATAGCTCAGAATTTAATTGTGAATGATCTACATGCTCATAGGTAAGGGATAAACTGTTTGGAACAAATTCATTTAAGGTTAGGAAATCTTTTAGTGAGTTAACAAAGAAAAAAGCTTACAAAGGCTCAAAGGGGTAACTAGGGATCAATTTCAGTCAAGGTTGGCTATTAAGGCTCAAACGGTCCAAAGATGGCCTAAATCATTTCCCCAATGTTGCATAGTCTAGGATTTCACCTCGAGTGACCATCAAACAAGTTCTAGAATTCATGAAAATCTGAAGAAACATTTAAATTACATAAACTTTCTCTAAGTGAACAAATAACTCAGTGATAATAGCTCAGTGCTCAATGTTGCGCAAGGAATCAAAAGCAAAGCAAAAACCAATAAACATTTCAAGCACACAGATCCATGCATCATTTATCATTTTCCTAGAGTTCTTCTTAATTAAATCATTATCTTATCATCGACCCACAAAATGTAAGAAAAGAGGTACGTGGCGTTGTTATACCTGAGTCAAGATTGTATATTTCAACAATCCTTAGGACCAGTAGCCCACAGACTTAAGGTTTCCAGCCTATATACCTTTATTATGAAGAACAAAACAAGAAACAAGACACTTCAAACAACATTAAATAAACAAACTGCAAAGTTATTAAGGAAGAATGCGTTTCAAGGGTTAAGGAAACCCCATATTCTGCCATTCTCAGGTTTTTCCACAATTTTTTTTTTTTATCGAAACTGATAAAGATAAAAACACATAACAACTCTAAAATACGCAAAACTAAACTCACTCATAAAATAACAAAGTTCAACAAGTCAGCAAACAAAAACAAGTTAGTTAGAATGGGTCTAAAAAGTTTAGAAGTTAGCCTCCTTATTCAGCCATTATGATTGAAGAGATCCAGAATGCGTTTCAAGAGAACTTGAACTTTTTAAGCCACCACTCTAAAAACCGAGATTAGAAAATATTACCTGGGACGAAAGAAATAACCTGAAAAAGCTCAAAAGAAATAACATGAAAACTCTCAAAAAAACACAATAAAAAGAAAGCAAACAAAAACAAAGCAAACCAGCAGATAGAGATTACAGATGGAGCGTTAAATCCAGTTTACGCCTCTTATTGCCTTCGCCAAACCAATCTATCCGAGCCATTGTTGAATCAGGAGAATAGACGAATTCTTGTAATTTGTCAATTAACTCCCCTGCAGTTGAAGCTGTAACCAGGATTTGCCCCGCTGACTGTGAGATGAAGTTTTTTTCTACTGCTTGATCAAGAAAAGACAACAAACCATCAAAAAAATTATTGACATTTAACAAACCAGTGGGTTTCCGATGGATGTTTAGCTGTGCCCAAGAGGTGATTTGAAATATCTCCTCTAATGTACCATAACCACCGGGCAAAGCTATAAATGCATCAGATTTAATGATCATATGTGCAATACGCTCATGCATACTAGAGACCTTTAACTCTTCCCCGATTGTGTTGCCTACGATATCTCGTACAGCTAATGGTTTAGGGATAATGCCGAGAACTTTGCTTCCTCCTAAGGATGCAGCTGTCGACACACACCCCATTAACCCAAGAATACCCCCTCCATAAATCAAATGAATACCCCTCGCAGCTAATGTCCTACCAAGATCAAGAGCTGTTGTTGTAAACTCTCCATCTGTACCAAATTGCGATCCACAAAATACGCATATATTTTGGAATCGCCGAATTGGTGTTTTCTCCCTTTCTAAAAATGCTCTAAACTTGTGCAAGACAATGATGTACGTTAGGTATTATGCGATTCAAGTGCAAGATAGGTTATAAAATGATATTTGAGAATATGCAAAATGGATGTATACACACATAAAACTCTCAAATTTGACACACGGGGACATAATTTCGGTGGGGGATGCTCGATGCAGATTTATCGCCCCAAAATTTGAAAAAATGAGATATGCTTTCGGCGAGGTTTGACAAAACCTACACACTTGTCTCCCACGTGAAGCATGGAAAATGGAGATACACTTTCGGCGGGGGTTGACAAAAACCCCACACTTGTCTCCCACGTGAAGCATTAAAAATGGAGATACACTTTCGGTGGAGGTTGACAAAACCTCCACACTTGTCTCCCACGTGGACTTATGCCATAGGGTAGTCATATGGTTTGTCAAAAAGAAAACTTGAAATTAAAACAAACAAAATCAACAAACAACAACAACACAAAAACAACATTCATAATCAGATCAAACGAAACAAGAAAAAAAATTCAACAACAACAACACACATTCAAATATACAAGTAGTTGTGATTGTGGCTCACATCTTCCTCTGGTTTTACGTCCAGTAACGGCTGAAACGCCTTCTATGAGTCGGGGATTTGCTTCCAATCCATTTTTCTTATAAACTGACAAACAGGGTCGTTTTTAGTCAGATTCCCTAGACTATAACACTGCAATTCATCACGAAATTGTGTCCATAGATTAAGCAATTCACGCTGAACAAGTCCACAAGAATGTGAATCGAGAGTTAACAAAACATTATCCAGCGACTCATTACTCAAACCATTCTTAATAAATGAAAGTTTATCTTCTCTATTCCTGGACGCAAAACCTAATGAACGACAAGTCTGGTTACAATTCCATCTAGCACATTGATAACATACTTGTAACCTTTTCGCTCTTCGCCTCTTGGCGTAGTAGCTCTTTCCTAGACCAGGCATGTATTTTGCGAGATTAATGTCTAGCTCACCGGACAATCTCACCTTGGCTTCGATAAGCCATCGGATATCAGCAGGTACATTTAGAAGCATCAACGCCCAAAGTCTAGTCATCCGTACTTTATAAATTTTGGACACAGCATTTTGAGGAAGTGAGGGAAAATATCTACGAAGGTTCGACAGAAAGATATCGGCATCCATTGAAGAGGAGAAAAGGAAAGATATTACCAGTAATTCGTTTGAGTCTATTCTTCTCCAAGATATGCACGCTTCAAACCTTCAAGCAATGGCTTCAATTCTTGTTTCGGTGCTTCCTCAAGCTGTTGCACAAATGAGTTCGAAGTACGGAATAATCAAATTAAACAAAACAAAGGAAAAGAAAAGAGCAGAAATGAAACTAAAGATACATAAAAGAGATAACAACACGATATCAAACAAAAGTAAAAAAAAAGTAAAACAAATATAAAAACAAATAAGACAGATGGCAAAGAGAGATAAAACATGGCCAATTTGATGGTCTACGAAAGGAATCTCCTCGAGACATAAAAATTGATCATTATTACCTTATTTTATTTTTCTTTTCTTTTTTTATTTATTTTTCAAAAACATTGGGTTGCCTCCCAATAAGCGCTTGGTTTAACGTCCTCAGCCCGACGTTGGTTCCATCATGGGAGGATCCAATCTCTGTTGTGCTTCTCTAGTGGGCTTGGATCCTTCTTCCAACAAGAATTGGTGCATGAATATGGCTGGGCCTTGGATGTTAGCAATCGTCCACCCAATAGCTATTTTGTGATCTGTAAGTATTCGGACGAGTTTCTTTTCTTGTATTTGTGCAAGGCCCATTTCTATTGTAACTGGCAAAGTATCATTCTCACCCAAAAACACATGCCTCAAATAATCCGGAAGTAGCTTAAGCTCCAAGGTATTGGCTTTCATCACAGAAGGAAGAAGTTTCTCATTAGATAAAGGCAATTCAATGTACGAAACATCATACCTGTTTGTGATTATAGCTATAGTCTCATTAAGCATGCCATAGCTTCCTCCATTTCTTTGGACACTTGTATCAACCTTCTTGGTTCTTTGGAATTTTCTGTCCCTATGTGCTCACTAATAGCTATTTCCAATCCATCCTTGCGAGTTAACTCAAAACATTGTTGCGGCAAAGAATCAATAACGTCAACTGCAAAAACAGAATGCAAGTCACTAGGGTACCTCATTGCCTCAAAAATATTGAAACGTATCACCTTGCCATCAAACTCTATGGTGAGAGTGCCATCATGAACATCAATCTTGATTCTAGCAGTTTTCGAGAATGGTCTCCCTAAAAGAATCGGTGTTGGATTAGGAGATGTCTCATCCTCTATTTTAAGGACATAGAAGTCTGCTGGAAAACCAATTGATTCACCTGCACAAGCACATCTTCCACAACTCTTTTGGGATATGCATTAAAATGATCAGCAAACTGAATGGTAATACCAGTTTTCGCAAAAGGTCCAAGATTTAAAGAAGCATAAATAGAATATGGCATGACATTAATAGATGCTCCTAAATCTAACATAGCTCTTTCAAACTTGGTTTTACCAATGGTGTATGGAATGGTGAACGTACCTGGATCTTTGCATTTCGGAGGAATTTTTCTTTGTAGAACAGCTGAAACATTTTCCCCCACACTTACTTTCTCATTCCCTTTTAACTTTCTCTTACTGGTGCATAACTCCTTGAGACATTTTGTACAACGAGATACTTGCTCGATAGCATCCAGAAGTGGTATATTTACCTCAATCTTATGAAAAGTCTCCAGGATTTCATGTTCTTGTTCCTCTTTCTTTGATTTTGCAAATCTGCTAGGAAAAAGTGGAGGAGTAACATAAGAAGGAATAGGAGTCTTAAGATTTACCTTAGAAGATGATGTCATGTTCATGGTGGAAGTGGTGTCATCTCCTTCATCAGTTTGTGATTTCTTTGGCAGGACATCTAATTGCTCTTTATTTTGCAAAGTTATCGCACAAGAATTCTCTCTTGGATTGATCACCGTTTGACAAGATAATTCTTCTGAGCCTTGGCCCTCGAATTTGCTCATGCTAGTGGCCAATTGTCCCATTTGATTTGCCAGGTTTTGGATACTTGCCCCAGTTTCCTGCTGGAATTACATTGTGTTAGTGGCAAGTGCATTAACAATATCCTGGAGTGACATACTTGAGTTTTCTGGAGCTGATTGTGGTGCTGGATGTGGCATTGGCGGTGGCTGCATTTGAAATGGTTGCTGCACTCTAGGTTCATTGAAACCTTGTAGCCAATTTGGTATGCCATTTGGGGCGATTGGTTGATGATTCCAGTAATTAAAATTAGGGTGATCTCCCCATCTGGCATTGTAAGTGTTAGAGAAGGGATCATATCATTGCCTTGTTTGTCCTGGAAATCCACCCATGGCATTGGCTTGTTCCATATATTCTTCTTGTAAAGTTGGATACATGTCGATTGGATGCTCCATGGTAGAATATACCCCACATGCATAAGATTTCTGCATATGTCCTACAGCCATGTTTTCCACAAGTGAGGTTAGCTCAGAAAGTTGTTGTTCAATGTTCGGAGTGCTTACCTCATTTACTCTCCATGGTAGTTGTGGCTCAAATCCGCCACTGAATTGATGGAAGTTTACTGCCATGTCGTCTAAACACAAACAATCAAAAAAGAAAAACAAACAAAAATATGAATCAACAATGAAAACAAAATAACAAATCGATTAGAAAATCAATCCCCGGCAACGGCGCCAAAAACTTGATGCGTTTGAAACCAGCAAGTATACTAGTCGCACAAGTAATAAAGTGATGAGTAAGATATCGTTCCCACGAGGATTGATTCTAATTGAATTTATTATTCGAAACCAACAATAAACTAAATGAGGGGGGGTTTTGTTGATTGATAAACTAGATGAAATATTAATGCAAGTAAAGAATAACACAATGCAAATTTAAACAGATTGAAAAATCAATGAGAGAAACCTGGTTAAGGGATCCTTCTCTACCACAAGATATGGATTTGCGAATTAATTGTAGAATTGTCATCCAATTACACCATTGAAATTATCAACCGTAGATAACAACAAGCTCTGTTATCCCAATCTTTCCTTACTTTGTTGTTAAACAAAACAGGCTCTTTATTTAATCTCTATCCATTAAACAACCTAGAACAAGCTCTCTAAATTTAATTCAATGGATGCATTACGATAAGAAAGATAGGTTGATCTAAGCAATAAACACACAAGCTCGGATTATTTAACTTAGGTTGTATTCTCCAATTGCAATCTCTGATCACAATTTTGCTACTAATGATTAGAAATTCAAGACAATTACGGATCAAGATTTCTAGTCTAGCAATAGACAACAACCAGATTATATTCAGTTGGCCATTCGAAATACAATCAGCAAGCAATCATAAGCATTAGATATGGGAAAATACAAGCAACTTCAATTAGAGAATTGGATAACAACTTCTTGCACAATCAACTTACAAAAACCATATCAGGGGCTTTGAAATCACCCTCAACCAATTCAGATTCAGTTACACATGTTTAAGAACGTGGTAAATACAATACAACATGGAGACATTCCAGAAAATGAAAGGGAAGGGAAAAACTTAGCAAATTTGATGTAATTCTCTTTGGATTGTAGTTCTTCCTCTTTCCAAGCTTCCTTTCTCCTTCAAGAACTCCAAGAGATGAAAGAATTCCAGAGCTGCAGCCTCCACCACGTTCTCCCCTCTTCAAGTTATGAAAATAAAACCCTAAAATGTGTTTAAATACTCTGCTACAGTAACGTGCTACAGTGTCCCGTATTATACATGCTACAGTGATGTGTGGAATTACATTTCTACACTTCTCACACTGTTTTGATTACAACTTTCGGTACACTGAATGGATTCATAAACCGTAAATTTCTCCAAAAAGTAGACTTCGAGAGCTTTTCAACGGTATATGATATGTCATCGGGTTCATTGTATATCAATACAATTAAATCCGAGAAGATGGTTGACTAGCAGAGGTGAAAATGAAGGGTTTTACTCCATTTTTGTGAAAGTTGCTCCAAAACTCCTACAAACATCAAAACCACACAAGAACATAAAAATACCAAGGAATATAGCAAAGAAACATGGACGAATTGATATGAAAATGATATATAAATAGACACTTATCAATACTATCCCTCTCATATAGCTCCTCAATCTGCCTTACTCTTAGTTTTGCTAAAAAGAGATTCTAGTTTCATCCATTTTGAGAATCTATTGCAGCAACCACTTTGTACCTCTTCCTCATCCATCACACTTCCCTGCCCTATTGTTTCTCATATGCTTCACGAGATGATTAAGGCAACCTCAGTTGAAGCCCTGGATAGATTGAAACTATCTTGAAACAAGTGATCCCTACAACTGGACATTCCCCACCTAATGTTGCTCTATTGCTCATATCATGTTCTTCACTCTAACCACTAAGGAATCTTCCCGGCCACCACCAACCCACTCCCCCCCTCTCCCTCGCGTGAGAAGATTTTAACATTTTTGAATGTCTTTACTTGCATGTACTGCTTGAAGGATTCCCAAAGTGTGTCAACATATCAAGCACAATGTGCACAGCACGAAAGGTACCCAATCACCAACAAAGTGCTAGCATAAGGTGCTATGAATGCATCAAATACTTCTTACTCATCATTTGCATCCTGTTTCCAACTTTTGTTGATCTAAAAGGGAAACGAATCACACACCCTAGTCTTTGACTTTGATGATCATCAAAGCACATTAGACATATGTAAACAGGGCTTTCACCTCACCTAAGTGTTTGTGACCATGACACTATGTCAAAGCCTCTTTTGAGACTTAAGGAAACGCAAACGAGCCATGGGCACATTTGGAGAATGGAGTCACCACCCAATTATTCAATTGGGAATGACTGTGGGCAATCTAATCTCTTAGATAGGACCTAAGCTACCCTCATCTCTTCAGAGATAGGTTGGGAAAGTTAGGTATGAGCCGCTCGCCTTGCCAGATCTGAATGGGCCTCTACTAGGGTATACCAAATATAAATAGCTTATACTGTAATATAGTCTGCTTAAACTATTTGTTTTACGTGTACATTGTTGAATTTTATCTTTTTAAAGACATGTGAGGTCATTCAATCAAAACAGTTGCATATTCATACAAAGAAAGAGGTGAGCAGAAAAGAGCTACATTTCCTTGCAGACATGGAGGAATATGAGGAGGATTACATCTTTGTTATTCAACAATAAAGTAAACTACTTCTAGCACTTCAAATATTCAATGATGAAATATTCCATACATAGCATATTCATACAAATCATTTGCTCAATATAAGCATTCAATTCTAAGTGATGGTCCTTCACCATCAATGTGAGTCCACCACCACTTCATGGCATCATACAATCTATCAAATTCTAATCATGGTATATTCATACACATATTCATAATAAATCAATAAAATATCTAAACAAAGCTGTAAACAAAAATCACGTGACTTTTACCTAATTAAGATAATTCTATCATGACATTCTACATATGGCAATTCTAGCCTAGCATGGCATTTATAGCCTGACTCAATCGATCATGGCAAATCATGGTTATCCTAGCCTCAATCAATCAAGATAAATATGACAATTTCACTTAATCAAGGCAATTCTTGCCTAATCTATGTAAGAACCTAGTGCCAAATATGAACAATTCAAAACTGTGGAATAGCCTCTAGGACCAAGATATTGTGAGTATAGGCTTCAAAATTTGATTTGCTTTCTCTCCACTTCAGTTCCAAAGTATATCTGAAAACTAACTGAATGAGACATGTGGGCATCTTAAAATCACAAGACCATGTCAGATGATGAATAGTGGATGTTGAACAATGCCTCTTGAACAATAATCTCAAACTGTACTCTGTGAATAGCAATCAATGAAGAGTAGTGCATGAACAGTAACTGCATGAACAATAGGAAGTTGAAGTCAAATACTCATTGGAAGGTGAAGGTATACTTGTTTCTAGGACCCATTTATGACAATGAGCTTGTTATATATATGTAGTGTCAAAAATTTCTTTCCACTATACATAGCCTTGGCCATTACATGGTCAACATAGCTATCACCATCACATGATCTATATAGATATAACCATCTTATGGTTTTTTAAAAATCCAGTTAAAATTTCCATTTAGTATAATTTATCCTTGGAGCATATTGATCATTTTAGCGCGGAAGTAGTTGGATTTATTTTGATAAAGATACACCCTTGTCAATAACCATATAACGTTTGAATATAACTAAATGATGCATGGAATACAAAAGTGTAGATGCACTTACCCAAAATAATTTGCAATAAATTTTATGGTACTCTAATAAAATAGTTATCACTTTCTTTAGAAAAAAGTGATAACTCTGTTTGATTAAATTAAAATCTTTCTAATAATTATTATTTCCAAAATAACTCATTTTTCAACAATAATAACCACCATATTTTAGCCCTTAATTAATGAAGTCATTCCTTTAGGAAATATCCTTTAAAAAATTAAATTGAGTGCCTGACCATTGTTTCAATTAATTTCAAGATTGCATTAATGTGAATTTTCTTTAGGAAATAGCACTTAATGATTTGCTTGGATCAATTTTATCCAATAGGAGATCCAATCTTGCGAGACAACCACTATAAACTTTCCTTGAGGAGCAAGACCCAAAGACAGGTTAAGTCGAGCCTTATGGATAGCCCATCCATATGGACCAACAATGGAGGCTTTACGTTTAAATTTGATTAAACCTTTCTCCCACTCAAATATTTGAAAACTTTGGGATTTTGGTTTAAAATATGGTTCATAAAACTTTTTCAAAGCTTTCGAAACTTTTATATCCAGATTTTATTTCTTAATTAAGATTATGATTTTTATTCTATTTATCAAACTTTTAATAAACATATAAATCACCTTATTAATTACTTTAATTAATCTAGTTAATTTTAAGTAATTTTATTTATATATTGCATTAATCAAACACTTTGATTAATTATATATAAATCTATGCATGAATGCATGGACATGTTATAATGCATGCAAGTTGTGCCTCCTAAGGCTGCTACAGTTTTGAGCGCAGAGTCAGTTTCAGATTCTGACTCTCTATCTCCTTTTGTGACCGACCAAGGTAAGCTTTTGGGTACTATCCATTGTTCAACCAATCGCGAGGCATCTGCTTCGTCAGGGCGGATAAACACAGGACAACCTCTTGAGACTTCTCCCTCCCGTTTTGAGCCTTTGAATAGGCTGAGTGATGAGGATCAATCTGATAGGATTGATCATACTCATACGGACACCCCAGCTACCCCGGTAAAGAAGGGTAAGAAGAAGAAAAACAAGAACGGCTGAAGCTCTTGTACTTTTATGACTTAGACCGTTTGTGGTCATTTATCATTTATGTTGTTAAGACCGTTTGTGGCCTTTTTACTTTGTTTTAGGCCGCTTGTGGTCTTTTTTTTTTTGATCTTTTATTGGATTGTATGTTTGGACTTTAAGTCCCTCTTGTAATTCTTGGGGTATGCCCCTCGGATTTTTGTACATTTTAATTTTTTTGGATTTATATTACTAAGTAACTTTTCCAAAAAAAAAATGTTATAATGCATGATGTGGCATCTCCTTTTCTCTATATGGCATGTTACGTGTTATTATTTCATTGAGCACTTAAATAAAACAATCATACATGAAGCATACATAAAACATACATATATGTATAAACACTTGACCTTTTCTTTTAAATATTACAATAATATTTTATTGAGTTTTTGTATCTTTTTGTGTCTTCTTGGCATGTCCTTTATGTTTGAATATGTCCATTAGTTCCAAGAAAATTTTTAAAATTCATAAAATTGAAAATTTTGAGTGTTTAGTGACCTATTCAAATCTATCCAGAAAGTCTAAAAATTTTAGAGACACCCCTACATATCTGGAAAGTTTTTAGGGCAACTTTGATTTTTTGGGCTATACAACTCCGAATTTGTTGCCATTTTGGGCTATAAAATAGCCAAAAAAAACATGGACACAAGATATGATACTACCCAATAAATCAATTGCACTCATATGGGCCCAAGTTTCAAAATAAGCTAAGCCCGTTAGGTGAAACAACTTGGAGCAAACTTAGGTTTGAGTTTGAGTGAACCCATGAAGCCCAAAACCATGGTATTGTTCGCTGTCCAACAGCTATTAGGCATCATAATACAACTCATTGGACCCAAGTTTAGTGATGAACCACCAAGCTAGGCCCATAAACCAACACCTAATAGCCCAATAGGCTTAAAACAACAAAATCCATACAATTTGGACTTGGGCTCACCATGTTTAGGCTTGGGTCTATTTGATTTTCCTTAGTGCTTTCCAAGAAACCCTCTAGCCTATCAAATCCACATGTCCTAGACTTGTTCTAGGCCTGGCCATCACCTACAAGGTAACCCCAAGGCCTATTTGCACAAACCCTCAGACCTAGGGTTTTTGGCGCACAACTTTTACAGCCTAAACCCTCGCCTATTCTATGTTGATTTCAACCTCCATAGCTCCTTTGATCTCCATTAAATCTTGTGTTCTTATAACAATTAATATACATCTCATGCATAACAATTACAGACAATTATGTACCAAAAAAATCAACAAAAAATGAATAGTTAGTGGCATATAGGCCACCCCTCAAAGATAACAAACCCTTAAACAAAAAATACAAATAAAACTCTAAGGCCAAGTATTAAACCAAATTCACAACCATTTATTTATTACGAAATTCATCACATAAAAATTGTAATAAAAAAATAGAGAAAAACCATAATACCACATTAACTAAAACATGTTACTTGCAAAGAAAGTAAACAATTTTTGTTGCCTAGTTGCTCAGTAGTGAAGGAACCAAAGCTCTAATACTAATTGTAGGAACTCGATGCCAACTCTGAACACTTTAAGATTATAGAATAGCTTTCGAGACCAAGATCTTGTGAGCATAGGCTTCAAAATGCCCAGGTATATCTGAAAATGCCTATACGAGATGTGTGGGTGTCATCGTATAAACAAAATCACTAGACTATGTCGGATAATCAATGGTCTATGAATAGTAATAGATGAACAGTGGATGGTGAACAATGCTTCGTGAGCAGTACTACATGAAATAGTAATATTTGAATAGTACCAATGTATAGTGATGGCTTGTTCCTTATCACAACACTGACTTAATTCATCGTTTTATGTCTTTGTTAATCCCTATCTAATTTTGACTAGAAACTTAATCTTATTAGGCTTAGTCTAACAAAACTTTTAGGCTCCTAGAACTTAATGTCATTTAAGTCTTTCATTGGGCTTTTAACACTTAATTAGGTCTAACTAAAAATTTCGTGTAGACATTTAATTAAACATTAATTATAAGTCTAATAATCGAATTAATTAAATTAGCCCTAGTAAGCTATTATTTAATTAATCAAATTTAGTAAGTAATGAACCTATTTGCAAGTCAAATATATTTACTTTAATACTTGGGCTTTATTCTGTAATAAACCTAATTAAATTAAATAATTAATTTCTCAAGTCCAATCCTTGTTTAGACAATTTATATTAGCTACACAGGGTATCTTGATGGACATATTTAATTATGAGCTCTAATAAGTTTGACCAGTACCCTGTTATCTCAAAACTGCAAGGGGCCCCATCCATTAACTATGGTCCATTCTACTATAAGTCCAAAGTTACACTCCTAAATTAAATACTTTTTGTAGAAAGCTTAATAATTTAATCTGATTAAATTATTTCTTTAAGTCCTATCCATTAAGCATCAAGTTTACATAATTACCCTTTTTGGAATACTAATAATTGGAGCTGAGTATGATTTACCGTGTTACTCCTCTAATTATATCTTCAGCTCTTGCTACCAGTTTTACACTATTTAAATAAGTTGATATTTATTAATATAAGTCTTAGTTTAAAGAACGACTTTCATTAAACACTTGGCCAAGATTCTCTCAAATAAAACCTTGTAAAACCATCAATGGTATATTGTCTACGAACATACAGATCTGACAATCCCAACTAGCCAAGATATTGACCTTACTCTTTGGGATCTCCCTTTTTATTCTAGTCAAAGACCATAGCTTGTACAGTAGAGGTAAGCTACCCACTCAGGATTAAGGGTAGGAATGCCATTAGTGCTCAATTGTAGAAATTGACATTCGATCATGGTATTTGCACCGAATGGATAATTTCTATGTGGTCCTTGTTCAATGCATTCATAACGCACAAGTGTCTTTGTCCTGAAGTTTGCACTTCAAATGGTTAGAGACTCACCATATTCCTATTGGAGACAAACAACACAACAATCTTATCCAAATAAAGTGCCCAGCTTTTGTTTATACGTCGTGAACTAGTTTGGAGCTATGACAAAGTTCTATGTCTCAAATATATCTCATATATATATATAGAAACTTTTTCAATGTACAAGCTCTGAAACCTTTAGTAATTGATATAGTCACACTTGGGTAATTTATAACTAATAACTTTTATTCATTTATAGCAATAATGTTTACATATTATAGAAAAACATCCATACTCTTAGGTTAGATATCTAACAATCTATGCTATTTCCTATAATTATTCAAAAATAAGTTTGATTCCTAATCATGATTCTAATCATGTGCTCTTAAGCATGACTCTAAGCATTCAGAGAGAAAATAAAATCCTAGCATGATTATAAAAAAGAAGGGATAGTGGACTTACCTTGACACACTTATCTATCTCACAAAACAAATAAGGATTAGAACAATTCATAATAATTCTAAACATGCTTTCTAAACATCAAAATAAAACCTAAAAAATGCTTATTCTAAGCAAAAAAAAGCCTAAACATGCTTTACTCTAAGCAAGAAAAATAAATAAGAAACAAGGAGGGAGAAGAGAGAACTGCTCTCAAGGCGTACCATTTTCAGGTTTAGAGTAATATAAAACATCAAAAAAACTTTAAACTTGAAAAGACTCCTTAGATTCTCAAATGTATCTTAGAGAGGGAGAGAGATGATTTCTGGATGCCCTTGAAAGTGAGGAGGAGGTGTGTTTCTATAGTTGAAGGTTAAAGTTAAAAAAGGAAGGAGGTAATAAAAAATTGAAGGTTTCATTCAAAATTTTTCAAAAAAGAAAGGCGAACAACCGACCGCTTGTGGGAGGATAGCCGGCCAGTGGTGGGATAGTCGATCGGCTGTTGGAGGACTGCCGATCGGTGTGACCCATCGAACTCCTTCATTCTTATTTTTTCACTATAGTCCCCTATAACCTTTAACTGTTCAATAGTGTGTAACTCTTCGAGTTCAATTCTGATTTATCATTCATAAATTTCTGTAAAAGCTAGATATCTATAGTATACGACTCATCATTAGATTCCTTCTGGATTAATTTCTATGATTTTTCAAAGTCACATGTTAGATTTCAGAGCTTTTTGACTCTTCACCTTGGTTCCCTTCTCTTTTCCTTCCATGGGCAATTTGGTCATTTCAATTCCTCAACACTCATCTGTGCTTCATACTTGAGCCTAAAAAAAATCCAGTGTCTATAGCTTGCCCCTTACCTTGGAGAGCTAACTGAGAGATAAAGATCGACAAAGTATTTTTTCTTTGCCTTCCTTTTTCTCCTCTTTTCGCTTCCTCTCATCGTCTGCTCTGCTTTTCAAATCCTACAAAAAAGGTGTGCCTATTTAAGGCCTAGTTTGCCCACGTAAGGGCTAAAGTACATCCTTTTAATGCTTGAAATGCACTCTTCTAGTGCAAACAAATGCATTCTTCTAATGCATGGAAAGCATCTTTACAATGCATGACGTGCAATCTTCTAGTGCGAACAAATGCATTCTTCTAATGCATGGAATGCATCCTTACTATGCATGATGTGCACTCTTCTAATATAGACAAATACATTCTTCTAATGCGTGGGATGCATCCTTACAATGAATGAAGTGCACTTTTCTAGTGTAGGCAAATGCATTCTTCTAATGCATGGAATGCATCCTTACGATGCATGAGGTACACTTTTATAGTATAGACATGTGCATACTTCTAATGCATGGAATGCATCCTTACGATGCATGAAGTGCATTTTTCTAGTGTAGACAAATGAATCCTTATGATGCTAAAATGAGACACTCTTAAATGCACCTACTTTTTAGGGTTTGTTAGCACTCTTCGGTGCGCCTATTCTAAAAGCTTCAATCACTCTTAAGTACACCTATTTCCTAGGGATTTTAAATACCTGTCAGTGTATCTCTTCTTAGGCCTTATGCCTATTCTAAGGGCTTAAAACACTTTTAAGTGTATCTACTTCTTAGGATTTTTAAACACTCCTCACTGCACGTTTTCTTAAGGCTTGTGCCTGTTCCAAAGGCTTAAAACACTCTTAAGTGCGCATACTTCCTAGGATTTTAGACACTCTTTAGTGAGCCTCTTTTTAGGGATTATGCATATTCTAAGGGCTTAAAACACTCTTAAGTGCACCTACTATAGACACTAGATTTTTGAGACTCGACAATGAAATGAAGATGAATGTTGAGCCAAAAAATGACCAAAATGCCCTTGGAAGTTGAAGCGGAAAGGGGTGACAAGAAATTGGCAAAGGGTCTCAAAAACTGACATATGACTTAAAAAAAATCACAGAAATTAATCCATAAGGAGTTTATTGATGAGTCATATATTTTGTAAAGCTACAGATGTCTCGTTTTTCTAGAAATTTATGGATCACAAATTAGAGTTGAATTTGAAAAGTTATATATGATCGAACCGACGAAGGTTAGAAGGGACTACACTGCTAAATTACAAAATAGGAAGGTTCGAAGTGTAAATAGCAGCCCAACTATCAAACAGCCACCCCTTTGTTTGTCAATAGTCGCCTGGCTGTTCGTCGTGTATGTTTGGTAAATTTCGATTACAACCTTCCTTTTTTGTTTTTCTTCTTCCTTTTTCAACTTTAACCCTCCACTATATAAACACCCCCTCTCCTCACTTGCAAGCCATCAAGAAATCCTCTCTTCTCCCTCTTGAATACATGCAAGCCATCAAGAAGTCTTTTCTAGTCTAATAATTTTCGGGCATTTTATATTGCTCTAAACCCAAAAGGGTACGTCTTGAGAGCAGATTTCTCTTCTCTCTCCTATTTTCTCTTTTATTTTTTTTACTTAGAATTAAGTATGCCTAGGTTGGTTTATGCTTAGAATGAGCATGTATAGGTTTTATTTTGATACTTAAAAGCATGCTAGGGTTATTATGAATTGTTCTAATCCTTGTTTGTTTCGTGAGATGGGTAAGCGTGTCGAGGCAAGTTAGCTTTCCCTCCTTTATCTAGAAGCATGTCTAGGAGTTCTTTTTTTTTTTTTGGCGAATACTTAGAAACATTCTTTGGAGCACATGATTAGAATCATGATAGGAGAACTTATAATTGCCTTGATATATGCTAGAAAATAGCGTAGAGTAGGTAAGAATTATCATATTACCCCTTAAATGCTTGGATTAGGCTGGAAGAGCCTTATTTGATTTTAATTGTTTGAATTAGGTTAAGAATATCATGATTAGGCTAGAATATGCCATAATAACCATGTTTACACAAGAAATACCATGATAATATGAATTAATATGAATTATGCTAGAATAGCAATAAGTAGAATGCCATGATAGAATTATCAAATCTAGACTAGAATTCCATGATGCTAGTAGTTTGATTTTTTAATGTATGAATATTTTATGAATGTATCATGTTAGAAGTGTTGTTATATGATTGCCATAAAGTGATGGTGGAATCACATTGATGGTGAGGGACCGTTACTTGGAATATAAATGAATGAATGTAAAAGTTCAATAGACATTGAATAGGCTCACATATGGTGGTAAGGAATTCATCATCTATTGGGTCTATAGACATTGGATTTTTGAGGCTCGAAGATGAAATGAAGATGAATGTCGAGCAAAGAAAATGATCAAAATGCCCTTGAGAGTCAATAAGAGAAGGGTGAAAAGAAGTTGGTCAAGAGTTTGGAAACTGATACATGATTTTGAACAATCAATAGAAATTAATCTGGGAGGAATCTAATGATGAATCATATACCGTTGCAAAGCTACAGATATCTAGTTTTCATAGAAATTTATGATTTCAAAAGTTATGCGCGATCGAAGGAACAAATGTTCAAAGGGACTGTATGAAGGATGATAAAAAAGGAAGGGGCTGAAAGGAAATTGGCCGGCAAACCATCAAATAGTCGTCAGCCATTTGAGAACCGTCTATCAATTGGCCAATGGCCGGTCATCTGTCAGATGGCCACCCTACCCTCTTTGGTTTATTTTCAAAAACTGGCTTAGGAAATTTCCCTTTTTCATCTTCACCCCTCTCCTATATATACCCTCCCTCTCTCACAATCATCTTTCTCCTTTTTGAAGACACGCTCGAGAATTTGATAAGCCTTTTCTAGTATAAATTTTTTAGGTGTTCAATTGCTCTAAACCTAGAAACGGTATGTCTTGAGACAGGAATTCTCTCCTCCCTCCTATTCTCTTTTATTTTTCTTGCTTAGAAGAAGCATGTTTAGGATTTTATTTTATGCTTAGGAGCATGTTTAGGGTCATTATGAATTGTTCTAACACAATTTGTTTTGCAAGATAGATAAGCATGCCGAGGTAAGTCCGCAATCCTTCCTTTTTTAGAATCATGCTTAGGAATTTACTTTCTTTGCGAATGCTTTGAATCATGATTAGGAAAACATGTTTAGAATTATGCTTAGGAGCACATGATCAGAATCATGCTAGAAAAACTTACTTGCATTGATGAATGCTAGGAAATAACATAGAATAGGTAGAATTACTATTTTACCCTTGAATGCTATGATTGGTGATTACTTGAATTAGACTAGAATATGCCATGAATACCATGAATTAGGCTAGAATATGTCATGAATATTATGATATAGACTAGAAATGACATGATGATACATAATATGAATAATTCTAGATTAGCAATAGGCTAGAATGCCATGATAGAATTATCAAATCTAGGCTAGAATGCCATGATATTAGATTATTGCTTTGTATTAAATTAATTGATTAATGAATGTCCCATGAATACACTTTAATCAGAACAATGCCATAAAGTGATGTTGGACTCATATTGATGGTGAGCGACTATCACTAAAGCATGATATATGTATGCATATGCATGTAGATGTTTGATAAACATGGAATAGACTCACATATAGTGGTGAGGAATTCCTTATTTATCGAATCTCGAATTGATTACTTATTAAATGTATGATTTGCATGAATATGCTTTTATTATTGAATACTTGATTTATGTGAATGTTATATTTGGAGTATTTTAAGTAGAATTACTTTATTTTATTATTGAATAATAATGGATGTAATCCTTTTCCCCTTCCCTCAAGTTTTAAAGGAATTGTAACTCTATTGTCCTTCATTTTTCTATGCATGAATATACAACTGCTTTGATTGAATAATCAGTTCACATGACTAAAGAAGATAAAATATGAAAAGTGTGCATAAAACGAACAATACTGAGTGGACTAAGTAATAATGCGAGCTATTCTTATTTGGTATTTCCCTAATGGAGGTCGTATTTATATCTAGGCAGGTTGAATAACTGGTACCTAACTTTCTGAACCCATCTTTGAAGGGATGAGGGTAATTTAGGTCCCGAAGCCAGGGATCGGATTGCCCCCATGCACTCCCAATTGAATAATTGGGTGGTGACTCCATTCTCCAGATGTGCCTATGGCTCGTTTGTGTTCCCTTAAGTCTCAAAAGAGGCTTTGACATAGTGTCGTGGTCGCAAACGCTTTGGCGGGAGGAACTCCCCGTTCATAGTTGTAACTCCATTGGTGACTAGAGAAGTTGATTCCGATGGGAATACCAAATTTTAATACCTCGTGTTGATATAAGAGTCTTTGAATCACTACACTTCTGCACACAATGAGCACGAAATGCCTAACCTACTTGTGTGGCATTGGCATGAGAAGTCGTTGGCTCCATTCTACCCCTAAACGACTCATGTTGGTGTCACCACCTTTGAGCACGTACCATTGAAATGGTATAAAAAGAGACCAATACAAGGGTCCATCTGTCGCTCAAAGGAGCCCAAACCATTGGACCCTTGAGACTCAAGCCCATGTAGCCGACCCTAGAAATTTTCGATAGGATGAATATCCAAAACCCATGTTGAATTGCATGTCTGTGGATGTAAATTCTCCATGGTTAGAATAAAATCAACCCAAACCTTATGAAACCATGAACAAATGCTACATATCAAGTCACCCATAAGAATAAAATAGGAACATGTGCCATAAGTTAAGGTTAGTATGACGTTTTGAAAACCATGTTATGATAACCATGAAAAATCCAACATCAATATGATGTTAGAATTAGGTGAGAGAATCTCGCATTCCCATATCCCTTGATGATGACTTGGGAATGAAGCCAAAAAGCCTAGGAGAAGAGACTCGACCTCATGTGTGTGGGAGAAATAAGGTTGGAAGGCTGAAAGTGTGTCTATGCCCTTGTATGAGCATGCATCATATCATGAAGACATGTATGCATGCAAGGCATTAACACCTTTGTTTTGCAGCCATCATAGCTTGGGTTAGACGAGGTGGTCGTTTAACAAGGCAAGAAGAACTAGTTGACGAAAATGGCCGCACCTAACAACAACAATGCTGAAATGGCCCAATTAAGAGCTGATAAACTGCACTCCAACAGTAAATGGCCCAACTCATTAAAGCACTCCAAACTAGGCCCAACCATATGAACCGACCGCTAGATGAGGGTAGTGGTGGTGAAAATGGCGAGACGAGCCGAGGTAGGGACAAGGGGAAATGCCTAGTCAACTAGAAAGAGCCCAAATCAGTCAGGCAATTGGCCAAGGACATGAAGAAAGTCCAATCCTTCTTGAAGAAGAATGGGTTGAAAGAGGTCGAAGACCTAGATGACATTTTACTCATTGGAGACAATGATTTACACCGAAGTTTCATTTGCTTGACTTGCCCAAGTTAATTGAAGAGGGCAAACCAAAGACACACTTGAGGTATCATGGCCACCACTCCTTTGTTGAAGGAATATATCTTGAACTATTTCACTCTATCCTTAGAAGGCGATGCGGTAATGTGCTATCACGATCTTCCCAAAAGAGTTCGAGAAGATTGGGAAGAGCTATCAAAACACTTTGTGGAATAATATGGCTACAACACCCAACTAGGTGTAACTTTGAGGGATTTGGAGATGACACATCAAAAGCCTAACAAGACTTTCTAAGAATATCTAGTCTGTTGGAGGGCCAAAGTCGTCAAGATGACCACGAGGCCTGCAGAGAAAGACTAAGTCCGTATGATGATCAATGGGGCTAGTGCCTACATCAATGATAGACTAATGGCATTTCTAATCAAAACCTTTGAAGACTTCTATTATTCCGGTATCCAAATAGAAGATTTGGAGGCCAAATAGAAGAGAAGTAACAACAGAAACCAAGAACAATATGACCAATTCAGTGAATTAGACAGTGAGGATGCATAAGTGAGAGGGACAATCCTTGACCTAGGGAAAAGAATAACGATGTTTTGAAATGTTTTGTCTTAAGGATGATATGAGAGTTGTGTATTCTTTTGATGATCATTGATTAACCATAATACGCATTGAAAATAGATTTTTGATAATGCATGAGATTGTGTTGTTTGCATACTTGATTCCTTTTACTAGATAAGCTTCATTCTTGATTCTTTAACATTTGAGCACAGTAGCTAAGAATATAGAACTTTATATCACTTAGAGAAACTTTATGTGAATAAAGCTCGGTGTTTCACAACAAAAAGGAAGTGATTTAGTCCTTTTTTGGATTGATTGAGCCTTGCAAGCCCACCTACGCTTACTTCATCACCACTAGTACTTCATCACCACTAGTATACCCTATTAAGCCTAATAAAGCATTTTCTTTGTCAAACCACAAAATTTATCCTAACACTAGAAAATTTTTCCTTACACAGTACCCTTCACTCATAACATATGAACATTCTAGAAAAGAGCATTGAGAGCCATGCTTATGGGAGAATGAAAGGAAGTTGACAAGTTTTAGTACAATTTTGAGCTCGAAGAAAAAAAAAGGAAAACAAAAAAGAAGAAAACAAAAAAAAAGAAAAGAAAAGAAAAAAGAAGGAAAAAGAAAAAGAAAAAAAGAGTGCTAATCCCATTGCGCGTAAAGTATAGAGGTGCAGGCACTCAAAATCAAAAGCAAAGCAAACATAGTGAGTGAAAACTCAAAGTTTGAGGGAAAAAGTTGATGCTCTCAATTAAAACCTAGAATGGTTGTATGACTATGGGTAAGACAACCTTATAGTTTCCTTTATCATGCCTTGGCCCTGGCCTATCATTACAAGCTTGATAAAGCCCTAATGATCCTTAATGTTGTGATGAGCCTACCTTAGTGGAGAGTGGTGTGAAAAACGTGCTTATGGTAGTTCTTCTATCTTTAGAGATTGATCACTAGTTTTTATTTGCATAAAGCTATTCAACTTTCAACAAGTGAAGTATGATTGGCTATATACACACACATGAAGAATTTTGAATGAAGCAATTCTAGCTTAGAGTTGAAATTGTGAACAATCATGATATCAATGCATTACCATTGAGCTATTGAATTTGAGAAATCTTTAAGGAAATTGAATGTGAATTAAATTGATACCGAACTTGCTATAGGAGGATGCTGGGTTTATTAAAAACGTGTCAAAAAGAAGAAAATCTGTCAATAGTTTCAATTAAAGGTATCGAAGAAGCAACTTTGCCACCAACAATAAAGAAGCATGATATATGGAGCTAGTCATTTTGTCTAGCATGGATGTCTAAAAAGAAAAAGAAATAATTGCTTTGAAATTAGATGAGGAGATTTTGCTAAGACGATACTAGACTCTTCATACAGTGGGTAAAGAATTACTCATTCATCTTGAGAAGCGAAGAGAAGCAAAGTAGGTAAAAAATTACCCATTCATCTTGAGAAGCGAAAAGAAGCAAAGGTCAAAGAGTTGCCTATTCATCCTGAGAAAGAAAAGAAACAAGGGTGTAAAGAATTGCCCCAACCATCTTGAAAATCAAGGCAGATAGAATTATCTCAATCATCTTGAAGAAAGTGGAAGAAATGGTGCTAGAATGGACAACCTATTTTGTAACTGAATGTGAAGAAGAAGCCTACTAAGTCAAAAACCTGAAAAGGTGGCTTAGATAATAATTAAGGCAAGCCCGCTAAGCTGAAAACCTGAAAGGGTAATTTAGGCAAAAGTTAGGGCATGAAAGAAAAGAAGAAAAAGCTCACTAAGTCGAAAACCCGAAAATGATGGCTTAGGCAAAAATTAGAGCATAAAAAAAAAGAATGAAATGAAAATGAAATGAGATAGCTCACGTAAGAAAATCCTGAAGAAGTAGAAGACTGTCACCAAATCGCTGACTTGGGTCAACCTTGACTCGGTCTAGTCCGATCAATGTCTTAGCTAGAATCAAGGGAATGGTTGTGAGCCGAGTCCCATCTGAGGAATGATGGTCACAAGATGTGGATCTCTAAGACCATCCGGTGAGACCAGTAGAAATTGTGTAAGAAAGTAGACTTGAAGAAGGCAAAAACAACCAGAAGAAAGTCGTGTTCATCATTCCGAGTAGAGACATAATGGAAGATAATGTCACTCTACCACCCCTAGTATGAATGCCCATGGTGGAAATCAGGAAGTCAAAGAAGTGGGTGAGATCAGATGCTAAAGATGTTTGGATAGTAGGAAGAATGAGGCTTTTAGAACTGGATGAGTGACAACCGAGTATGGTGAAGAATTCCTCATACAAAGGGTAAAGCTCTTGTCCATTGAAATAAAAGACATGATCTTGAGAATCCCAGAAGGTTGTACAGTCCTTATGAAAAAGGACGTTGAGCTTCACACGACGAAGGAACTTCAAATGATAAAGACCGATGGATTCGAGTTGTTTCCAGTCTGCATCTTTTAAAGGGACTAGAGAGCCTTGGTAGAAACTCAGACATGTTGAACTATGAGAAGAGGCTTGAAATGAGTGAAGAAAAGTAGAAGGGAAAAATAAGCCAATAGTGATAGTCTTTACTTATCATCAGCATCAACTGAAGAAACAACAACCTGAGTCTAAAGATGTTCAATCCTTCTAATCTAGACGAGCAACCTCTTGACAGCTTGTCCAATCCAAGCAAAGGAATCATATAGTTAGAAAACTATTACGATAGGAGTCATGCATACATGAAGTATAGAGTCGCACTTTGCCTGGTATTTGATGAGACATTTATAACATACCCATGAAAAGCAACTTGCATACGAAAGACTCGTGGTACCCATATTGTATTGCATCGTATTGCAATCTATGACTAACAATTGATTAAAGAATGAGAGGAAACATGAAAAATACGAAGTCAGAAGACTTACAAGAATGGTATACGGCTTAAAAGTGGGCAAGTTTTGTAGAATTACAACACAGTATGAAATACTGGGGGTAACCGCAAAAGAAATAGGAATAGAAGCAACATGATATGCAAGTTACTTGGACAAGCAGGTAAATCTCGATGAGATGTAATGATCGCTTAGAGCAACATGATATGCTAAATGCCCAAATGAAGTTTTTAAGCAGTACAAATGCCAAAAGAAGGACAACCTTATAGATGAGGATTACCATAATAGTAAGGACTGCTATAGTTAAAGATAGTCGAAAAAGACCACATTTGATAATAAAGATTTGAGATGATCAGCCATGCAAGAAGTACGAGTATAGTTCAAAAGACACTAAGTTTGCAAGATTTGTAAATTGCTTAGAGCAAGTCAAACTTCCTCAAAGGAACTCACGTGGTCTAGATGAGACACAATAATTTGTAAGAAGAATATATCAACTTGAAGAATGAATCTCCCTTGAAGAAGGTATCATCCTCAAAGAAGGCGTCCACTTTGGAGAAGGAATCTCCCTCGAAGAACATAACTACCAAAAAGAAGGTATCACCTTTGAATAAAGATGTTCACCTTGAAGAAGGAATCTCCCTCGAAGAAGACATCATCCTCGAAGAAGGTATCCACCTTGAAGAAGGAATCTCCCTCAAAGAAGGCATCTACATGAAGAAGGTGTCCACCTTGAAAAGGCATCTCTTTTGAATAAGGAAGTTCACCATAAAGAAAAAATTTGAAGTCTACCTTAAAGAAGGAATTTTGAAGAAGAAATTTGAAGTTGACATTGAAGGACCTGAAACAATAAGAAGATTCATAGTCAGATATTTTGAAGGGTAAAGGGTGAAAGGTCAAAGAGAGAAAGAAGAAATAAGAAAAAAGAAAAAAAAGAGAGAAAAAGAAAAAAAGAAATTCCTCATCAACCTAAAGACACTTCCAAATAGCATTGGTGACAAGTACTTGACCATGACAATCATTTAACAACTCACAAAGAAAGAAGCGCAACCATAGTCTATAGAATTCTTCGACAGGAATCACATGGAAGGATTTTTCCAGACACTAGAAAGCAATTTGTTGTTGAGCACACCAAACAAGGTAAAAATTTGAATTATTTTCTACATCACTAGGAAATTTTTTTAATTTTGTAGGAACTTGCAAAAACAAATGGAACAATCCCCAACAAGTTCAAGAATCCGGAACTCCCCAATGAAGAATGGTGAATGTAAGAGAAGTCAAGAATGAAGAATGTCTAAACATGATCAAGAGATTTTCCCTAGTGGATTAAAGGGAATCAAGAATAGAAGCTTGGGCATGAAACCCATTGAGTACGAAATCTAAAGTAGATCAAGGAAACTTGAAGAATAGTTAGAAAGAGGGCATGAAACCTAACAAATGCAAAGTCTAAAGAAGATCGAAAAAGCATGAAGAATACTCAGAGGAGGGGCATGAAACCCAATGAATACAAAATCCGAAGAGATCAAAGATGAATGAAGACTGCTCAGCTAAAGGCACAAAGAGTGAAAAGGTCTAAAGACTGCAAAGTAGTGCATGATAGAAGTTTTTCTTGTGGGCATGCATTAGAAGGAAACCCTAAGAAGTTGGCGTACTTAAGAGTGTTTTAAGCCCTTAGAATAAGCACAAGCCCTAAGAAGAGGCGCATTGAAGAGTGTTGAAAACCTTAAGAAGTAAGTTCACTTAAGAGTGTTTTCATCCCTTAGAATAGGAACAAGCCATAAGAAGAGGCGCACTGAAGAGTGTTGAAAAACCTAAGAAGTAGGTGCACTTAAGAGTGTTTTAAGCCCTTAGAATAGGCGCATTGAAGAGTGTTACTACACACTATGAAGTAGGTACATTGAAGAGTGTTAGAAACCCTAAGAAGTAGGTGCATTGAAGTGTATTTTACTGTAAGCATCGTAAGGATGGTTTGTAGCCCTTGAACGGGCACATCCGCCCTTAGATAGGCACATATGCCTTTGAATGGGCACACTTGCCTTAGATAGGCACGTTCGCCCTTGGATGGGCACCTCAGCTCTTGAATGGGCACACTCACCTTAGATAGGCACGTTCGTCTTTAGATGGGCACATATGTCCCTCAATGGACACACACTTTCCACAAATAGAAGGGAGTGGGGAGAAAGTTTGAAAGAAGAAGGATGAAGTCGAAGATGATGAGAAGTAAGAAAGAAAGACGGAGTAAGAACACTTTGTCAACTTTTGTGTCTAACAAACCTCTACAAAGTAGGGGGTAAGCTATAGACACTAGATTTTTTATACTCGAGGATGAAACAAAGATGAATGTCGAGTGAAAAAGAATGACCAAAATACCGTTGAGAGTCAAGAAGAGAAGGGTTAAAAGAAGTTGGTGAAGAGTCAAAAAAATTGATACACGACTTTGAGAAATCAACAGAAATTAAACCGGGAGAAATCTAATGATGATCATATACCTTTTTGAAGCTACGGATATCTAGTTTTCACAAAAATTTACGGGTCATGAATCAATGTTGAATTCGAAAAGTTATGCGCGATCGAAGGAACAAAGGTTTGAAGGGATTGCACTAAAGGATAATAAAAAAGGAAGGGGTTAAAAGGAAATTGGCTGGCCTGCCATCAGACAGCCGCCCAGCCATCTGAAGGCTGCCCAACTATTGGCCAATGGCTAACCATCTGCTAGATGGCCACCTGGTTGTTTGGAGATGGCCGCCTGGCCCTCTTTGGTTTATTTTTAGAAATTGGCTTAGGAAATTTCCTCTTTCATCTTCACCCCTCTCCTATACAAACCCTCCCCCTCTCACTTTGCAATTCACACTGATTATCAAATACAATCATCTTTCTCCCTCTTGAAGACACACTCGAGAATTCAAGAAGTCTTTTCCTGTATAAAATTTTAAGGTGTTCAATTGCTCAAAAGCCGAAAAGGGTACGTCTTCAGAGCAGAACTCTCTCCCCTCTCCTATTCCCTTCTATATTTCTTGCTTAGAAGAAGGATGTTTAAGATTTTCTTTTATGCTTAGGAGCATGTTTAGTTTTATTATGAAATTTTCTAACCCAATTTGTTTTGCAAGATGGATAAGCATTTCGAGGCAAGTCTACAATCCTTCCTTTTTTAGAATCATGCTTAGGAATTTACTTTCTTAGCGAATGCTTAGAATCATGATTAGGAAAACATGTTTAAAATTATGCTTAAGAGCACATGATTATAATCATGCTAGGAAAACTCA
Organism: Boswellia sacra; assembly: GCA_013180625.2. NCBI lineage: Eukaryota > Viridiplantae > Streptophyta > Magnoliopsida > Sapindales > Burseraceae > Boswellia > Boswellia sacra. Next base: position 61,112 of record SNVD02005867.1, read on the forward strand.
CTTGCATTGATGAATGCTAGGAAATAGCATAGAATAGGTAAAATTACCATTTTGCCCTTGAATGTTATGATTCGTGATTGTTTGAATAAGGCTAGAATATGCCATGAATACCATGAATTAAGCTAGAATATGCCATGAATATTATGATATAGGCTAGAAATGCCATGATGATACATCATATGAATAATGCTAGAATAGCAATAGGCTAGAATGCCATGATATTAGAATATGGCTTTGTATTAAATTAATTGATTAATGGATGTATGAATGTCCCATGAATACACTTTAATTAGAATAATGTCATGAAGTGATGGTGGACTCACATTGATGGTGAGGCACCATCACTAAAGAATGATATATGTATGCATATATATGTAGAGTTTTGATAAAGATGGAATAGACTTACATATAGTGGCAAGGAATTCCTTATTTATCGAATCTCAAATTGATTGCTTATTAAATGTATGATTTGCATGAATATGCTTTTATTATTGAATACTTGATTTATGTGAATGTTATATTTGGAATGTTGTAGATAGAATTATTTTATTTTATAATTAAATAATAATGGATGTAATACTAATCCTCTTCCCCTTCCCCCTTGTTTAAAAGGAAGTGTAACTCTATTCTCCTCTCTCTTTCTATGTATGAATATACAACTGCTTTGATTGACAAATCACTTCAGATGACTAAAAAAGATAAAATATGAAATGTGTGCATAAAACAAACAACGCTAAGTGGACTAAGTAACAATATGAGCTATTCTTATTTGGTATTTCCCTAGTCAAGGTCGGATTTATATCCAGGCGGGTCGAATGACTCGTACCTAACTTCTTGAACCCATCTCTGAAGCAATGAGGGTAGTTTAGGTTCTAAAGCGGGGGATCGGATTGCCCCTATTTATTCTCAATCGAATAATTGGGTGGCGACTCCATTCTCTAAGCATGTCTATGGCTCATTTGTGTTCCCTTAAGTCTCGAAAGAGGCTTTGACATAATGTCGTGGTCACAAACACTCTGACGAGATGAAAGCCCCGTTCACAGGGTCTTGAATGGACCATTTGTACTTAATATTTGAATTTACGAATGAATGTATATTTTATAGAATTTATTGTTAAAGAACAAAGAGATATAATCATCTTCCCCTTCTGCCATGGATGACAAAAATTTAACTGTATCTCCTCCATTTTTCTATGGATTAATATATAACTGTTATTTGATTGAATAATCACGTCACATGTCTAATGAAAGTAAAATGGAATGTGTGCATAAAATGAACAACTTAAGTGGACTATGTAACAGCATGAGCTATTTTAATTTGGTAGACCCTAGTGGAGGCTGGATTTTGATCTGGGCAAGGTGCATGGCTTGTATCTAAGTTCATGAACCCATCTCCAATAGGATGAGGATAGTTTAGGCCTTGAAGCGAGAGATCGAATAGCCCCCATTCATTCTTAATTGAATAATTAGGTGGCAACTCCATTTCTCCATATGTGCTCATGACTCGTTTGTGTTTCCTTAAGTCTCGAAAGAGGTTTTGACACAGTGTTGTAGTCGCAAATGCTCTGGCAAGATGAAGCCCCGTTCATACCTACTTCCTAGGTTTTCTTCTAATGCATGCCACTGGGAAAACGTCTATCATGCACTACTTCGTGATCTTTATACCTTTCATTTCTTCTTGCCTTTCTTCAAATTTTGCATTTATTGGGTTTCATGCCCTTCTTTTGAGTACTTCTTGCTTCTATTCTTCACTTTTTTAGTCCTTCTAACTCATTGGGGAGAATTCTATCATATTGCATCTTCTTGGTCTTTAGACCTTTCTTTCTTCCTGTATTCAATTGAATACTCTTCATTATTCCCTCTTGATCATTTTAGACTTTGCATTCATAAGATTTTACATCCTCTAGGTCTTATCATGTTGTTGATTCTTGAATTTACTGGGGGTTTCTTCATTGTCTTTGTCAAGTTCCTATAAAGCATCAAACAATTTTTTTATAATTTCAAATCAATTCAAAGTTTACCTCGATCAATGAGTTCTTCAACAAACTACCTTCTAGTCTTTGGAAGAATTCTTCCACGTGATTTTGGTCAAAGATTCCATCGGCTGATGTTACTCATCTTCCTTATGAGTTGCTAAACTATTGCCATGGCAGAGTGCTTGTCACTGATGCATTTGAAAATTTTTTAGACTTCACGTTGATGTAGAGATTTTATTCTCTCTTCTCTTTTTCATCTTCTTCTTTTTTCTCGCTTTCTCTTATTTCCTTTTTCTTTCTATTTATTTTCTTTTTCTTTCTTTTCTTTTTTCTTTTTTATTTCTTTCTCTTTCTTTCTCCTTTTTTTCTTTTACATTTTGCCCCTCATTGAAGGGACTGTTGGTCAATTATGGGAGGGCCATTAGCCAATGGTTAGTCGACAGTCGCCTGGCATTGGAGGGTCTATATACTGACCATTCGTTTGCCTGAACTTCATTCACACACCATTTGCCTCTGATTTTCTCCTACACGTGTTTCTTGACTTTCTCTTTCCAATCGTAGGTTATCCAATTCGTCTTGAATTAAATACGATTGATTCAGTTTAGAGATCAGAATTCAGAGGTCTTCTAAGGGAAAGTGCCCGTTGTTTACAACGTGGATTCCTATGCAATCAACTAAGTGTGCGTTATTGTTCATTTTTCGTTTGTTTCTACTTTTTAGGAATTTTCTAGACATGTATTCACATAGAGACTTCAATTTCTTGTTTTAGGAATTTCATGAAAACAAGACATGTGGGTCATTTTCTGGAGTCTACAGTTGGTTCTTAGAGATAAGAAATGAGGTTGTTAGGAGCAGGATTGCTACTATCGATTTCTATGAGTTCATCACTTCTCTTCCATATGCCCATCAGCATATGGATTGTCGAACACTGGCTGCCCTATGTGAGAGGTGGATAGACACGACTATCACTTTCCACCTTTCGGTTGGTGAGTTGACTATCATGCCATTTGATGTCGCTACTTTGACTGGGCTTCCATATAGTGGGAGGGTTTTGCCCATTGATTCTTGGATCGTGAGCTTAAGAGATCAAGGAAAGTTGGTCTGCTAACTCTTCGACTGCGATGTGAAGATCAAGAACAACATTGCAATTTCATACAATTCTTTTTATGCGTATTGGAAGATAAGATAGAATCTGACTCCAGTCGAGGTAGACCAGTATACACATAGTTTTATCAAGTATTTGCTTGGTTTGACGTTATTTGCCAATTCATCGAGCACTACCTTCTTAACTCTTCTTCCTAACCTCCAAGATCTTTCTTGAGCAAGGGACTTTGATTAGGGCTGTACTATTCTTGTATAGTTGCTCTTCGATTTAGACTGCACACGTCGAGGCATCATTGCAATTACTGGTTTTGCTCCATTGATTGAGGTAACTTCTCCTTTATTACACCTTTGTGTTTCCTTCGTATAGATTTTAGTTATGATTTTTTCATATTCATGACAGATGCGGGGATATGAGTTGGGTGTTCTATCATCACCGCTTCCTGCTTATCTGGATTTTTCTTTTCCACGGTTGAAGAGGTGGGCTACGCCTCATGTGGAGCTTGAGAGTTCTCAACAGTTGGATTTCTTTCGCGATTATATTGGTACGATGATATGGAGCAAGGTACAAAAATTGTAGCTATTTTTCATTCATTTCATGATTATTATATTCTTACCACATTTTATCTTGTAGATTCATTTTGAGTCGTGGGGGCCCCTTGAGAAATGGTCAAGTGCTATGAGGGTCGCTACTCCAGACATCAACAACTGTATTTTACTTCTGTGCGTGGATAGCATGATGTGGTATTTAGGCGACAGAGTCTAGGACTAGTATAAGGGTCCAGAAAATCACCAAAGTCCTCTTCAACCATCGGTTTTGATTATAGGCTTTAGCGATTAAGCCATAAAGCTTCAAGTGACAGATTATACGATTGGGATTCGATTGAGAGAGATTGACTTTTTTGAGATGATGACCTCTTGTGCGGATTAGGCTCGAGTGACATTACTTTATACTAGACCTGGTCAAGCCATTGATGAGATTCCTCAGCCTTCTGCCTTAACTGGTCATGGCTTTTGGCAGTCATGATTTCACTCATCAAGGGAAAAGGTCGAGAGTTTCCTCTTCTGATATGGCCACCTCTGCCTCATTCGCCACTACCACTGAGCAGCCTTATCCACCTCCAGTTTCACCAACTATTCCAATTGGTTATGTGATTGGTGATCTCCAAGCTCACCCTAGCAATGTAGTGTGCACGTGGGATGCTAGCGGATAAATCAAGAGCTATGTGATCACTGAGGATCTGATCATGTCTGATCCTTTCATTCCTCATCATACCACTTTGTTAAGTCTTTTGACTATGTCTTATTTGAATTACTTGCTACTTTCCAAATTTTTGTTAGTAAAAAAAAAAAATGCAATGCAATGCAATGTAGGTACCATGATCTTTCATGGAGCGCGTTTTTCAAATGCAAGCTACTTCACATGGATATATCTTGCAGATGTCTCATCAGTATCAGGTAAAACAATATTCTATTGCTTCATGTATGCATGATTTCAATCTTAATAGTTCTTCTAACTATATGTTGCTTTCTTGGATTAGACGAGTTGTTTGGAGAATGCTTGTTTGGAGTGAGAGATCGAGTGCCTTTAGGCTGCTAAAGGCTCAAGTTGCTACCTTTTCAGTTGATGATGATGATGATGGTGGTTATTGACACATCCAAAAAAGGATTATCTTTGAAGTATAGGAGTGTCGAAGTAATAAACCTGACAAGATCAGGGTCGATCCACAAGGAAGGAAATTTAGTGATACAAATCAAGGATAAGCAAATAAATACAAGACAGCGTTAATAATAATAAATAAAGATGATATGCGGTATGACCAACCATTCAAATGTAAAACAAAAAATAGGTGGTGAAACCTACCATAACAAGTGAAAGAACAAGTTCATAAGTAATAAATGAGAATAATTAAAATACAAAAGTAAGAGAACTCAATAACAATGAAAAAAGGTTAGGGGTTCCATCCTTTATACATCAAGTAAAGATAAACTAACCCCTTTTATGACTTATTTAGAATCCACATATCAAGGAGGTTTCAATCAGAAATTATATTAATTAAGCCTATTTTAGTTATATGAATTATATTTGTTTCATTACCAATATTTATACCTCTTCTTGTAAATGGGTTCAAGCATCCAATGTGCTAATCACCATAACTCTCCAATAAATCAAGGTTCTTAACTAGACTTGTGTCGATAAGGAATAACCATATGACATCTAGAAAGGATCCAAGGATTGTCTATAATGGATCAAGACCTCCACTTTACGAGTGGTGTCAAGATTGATTAACAAAATAAATAATAAAACATATAAAATAAACAATAGTAGACACTAGATTTTGAGGCTCATGACGAAATGAAGATGAATGTTAAGCAATAAAAATGACCAAAATGCCCTTGAAAGCCAGGAAAACAAAGGTGAGAAGGAAATGATGAAAAGTCTCAAAACTTGACATGTGACTTCAAAAAAATCACATAAATTAATCGAGAAGGATTCTATTAATGAATCATATACCATTGCAAAGCTATAGATGTCTAGTTTAGGGTTGGGCATTTGACCCGTTGGGTCCAAGGCCCCGGTTTGAGCATCTTTGGGGGCGAGTTGGGTCCAAGGCCCCGGTTTGAGCATCTTCCGGGGCGAGTTCGGGGCTAGGTCCTGCATATAGACCCGTTTGACCCGCCCTGCCCCGCACAGTTAAAGGTAGAAATAAAAAGATTTAAAATTTAGGGACTTAGAGGAAATTAAAAGGGGTCATTTTGTTAAGTTTTAATATATGTAAGTTTCCAGGATATATGGCAACCTATATGTTCAAACCCCCCAATCTCAAAATCAAATCCCTAAACACGGCTACAGCCACGACACAACGCTACCCTCCCGGCCTCCCCCAAATCCCGATCTGCTCTACCACCGTCACCACTCCACCGCCAGTCTGCGACACCATCCGCCATATGCGTCTGTTTCGCCGTCGACAGCCCTTGATTTGTAGTCTTCAAGCTTGTCCGTGTCGCGACTCGCCTGCCTCGGTGATTCGCAGCGACCACCGTTCAAGGCTGCGCTGCACCCTCCTCGTTGTGACACAACTGTCCACGGCTGCACCCTCTCGTCAGTCGTCTAACTCCTCCTGCGCCAGGCCTGCTGGGTTCGTCACTCCCAGTCTCTCACTCAGGTTCGTCACTCAAGAAAACAAATTCCATGTACAAAAATAGCTAAAGTCACGTTGGTGTCTTCACACATTCTAGGATCTACGAAGAACAGGCTTGCATTTATTCTCTTGTTTAGAAGAACCCTGTTTTCTACGCTTTGAATTTTGTAAATAATAATTATGTGCTGGAGAGCAGAGATTAGAAAAGAAGTGGTGCACAAATTTATAGAGCATAAAAAACTAAATTTAGATACGGATACAAATCAAATTAATGTATTGAGCAAAGTATGTGTCACTTTGACAATAATGTAACGCCAACTACGATGGTCATATGTGTAATGTGCTCTATTCTTGCTTTGATTAATAGAATTCGGTAAACCAAAACTAGTAATGGTTATGAACCATAGGATTGTGGGCAAGTATCAATAAATTAATTGACCACTATTAGGGACCATAAAGTTTCTACTTATTAGATGATATTTATTAGACTTGAGAGAGACAGCAAGTTCACACAATAAATCTTCTAAAATATGTGTTCAGTTACTGATACTTTGTGTTATTTGTATTATGCTTAATTTTCTCCTGAAATCTAATTCTAAAATGTAGCTTCATTAGGGACAAATCCTTTTTTTTTAATGCAATAATTGATATTCATACTGATGATGATGAAAAACAATAAACAAATAAAAATCTGCGACTAAGTGAGGGGTTGGTCGACATTGGGTGGACAGAAATTAACTCAAATGAAAATGAGGAATGGCCATGTGGATGGACAATGACTAATTGAATTGGATGATATTGGCCACAAATGCATGATATTCAATAGAATGATAATGATGATGTGATATTCAAAGTATACATGCACCTTTTTTTTAGAATGTTTTAGTTTTGAAGTGTTATCGGGCTGTGCAAATTTGTTTACTTTCATTGATGACAAATGTTTTTTATTTAATGACAAAGTTTATCTGTGTGCACAAAAAATAACGTGATCGTATTTTATAATTTTGTTTTACATTCTGTAATTTTGTTTTACATTTTGTTCTTGATTCTTTTTAGATCAATAAGAAATTACAAGGCTTTGACTGTAATGCATTTCTCCTAGTTATGGATTAGTGTCTTTTTCAAATTTTATTTAAACTTTGCACATACATATGGTCAAATTTAGCAAATAGATTTGCCTACTCTTTCCATTCGAGTTCACTGGTGTGATAAATGAAATTGAGTGCATATACATCCAATCGATATTGCAACATCTTGTACTTATGCACTTATTGAGTTAATTAGGTGATTTTATCCAATGTATTTGTATTGTTTATTTGTTGGATTGTTGTTTATTAGGGATAGACATAAGTATATTTAATGGAAGATTAATAAGAAAAATATGAAAAAATTTATAAACAGGCGGGGCGCGTAGGGGGGGGGGGGGGTGGGCGCGGGTGGGTACAGGGCCATTAAGTTTTTTTTGGCCCCGCCCCATCTCGCCACTGGACGAGGCAATGGGGCGGGGCGGGGCTGGATATCTAATGCCCCGTACCCGCCCCACCCCGATTCTAAGCCTAGTCTAGTTTTCATATAAATTTACAGATTGCAAATTGAAGTTAAACTTAAAATGTTATACATGATCGAATAGACAAAGGTCAGAACAGACTACACTATAAAGTGCCAAAAAAAAAAGGACCAAAGAAGAACAACCGCTTAGCTGTTGTCCAAAAGTTGTCTGACTATCAAACAGTCGCCTGACTATTGATCAATAATCGCCCCATTGTTAGCCCCATAATCTTGGAAATTTTTATTTAAAACTTTCATTTTTTGGATTTTCCTTCCTTTTTCAATTCCAGCCCTCAACTATATAAACCCCCCCTTGGCTCACTTTCCAAGACACCGATTATTAAGAATAATCATCTTTAATACCTTTTGATTACATGCTCAAGAATTTGAGAAGTCTTTTACAGTTTAAAGATTTTTTAGGCATTATATTACTCTAAAATTGAAAAGGGTATGTATTGAGAGCAGTTCCCTCTTCTTCTTGTTATTTTCTTGTTCACTTTTCTTGCTTAGAATTAAGCATGATTAGGGTTTAGTTTGCTTAGAATAGTATGTTTAGAATTTAATTTGATACTTAGGAGAATGCTAGGGTTATTATGAATTGTTCTAACCCTTGTTTGTTTTACAAGATGGATAAGCGTGTCTAGGTAAGTTCGCTTTCCCTTCTTTATTAGAAGCATGTTTAAGAATTTATTTTCTTCACGAATGTTTAGAATCGTGCTCAAGAGCACATGTCTAGAATCATGCTTCAAAGCACATGAATAGCATCGTAATAGGAGAACTTATATTTTCTTTGATGTGTTAGGAGATAGCATAGAACAAACAAGAATTATCAAATTACCCCTTAAATGCTTCGATTGGGGCTAAAAGAGCCTTGTTTGATTTCAATTGTTTGAATTAGGGTAGAAATGCCATGATTAGGCTAGAATATGCCATAATAACCATGTTTAGACTAGAAAAGCCATGATAATATGAATTAATATGAATTGTGCTAGAATAGCAATAGGTAAAATTATGATGATAGAATTATCAAATCTAGGCTAGAATGCCACGATACTAGATTATGACTTTGTATTGAATTAATTGATTTATGAATATATGAATATGCTATGAATATACCGTGTTTAAATGTGCTACTATATGATACCACGAAGCGGTGGTGGAGTCACATTGATGGTGAAGGACCATCACTTATAATTGGATGAATGTATTCTTCATAGAATTTATTTTATTGTTGAAGAACAAAGCGATGTAATCCTCTTCCTTTTCCCCATGTTTGACAAAAAATGTAATTCTATTCTCCTCCCTCTTTTTATGTAGGACTATACAATTGCTATGATTGAATAATCATCTCACATGTCTAAATAAAAGATAATAAAAGAAGTGTGCATAAAACCAACAACTTAAGTGGACTGTATGTCAATATGAGATATTTTTATTTGTTATACCCTAGTGAAAGCTAGATTTTGATCCAAGTGGACTTGTTCCTAACTTCTCGAACCCATCTCTGAAGGGATGAAAGTAGTTTAGGTTTTGAAGCGAGGGATCGATTGCCCATTCATTCATTATTGAATAATTTGGTGCGACTCCATTTCTTCAAACGTGCCCATGGCTCATTTGTATTCCTTTAAGTCTCTTTTGAGACTTTCACACAGTGTCGTGGTTGCAAACATTTTGGCTGGATGAAAGCCCCGTTCACAGCGGCAACTCCTTTGGGGATAAGAGAAGTTGATTCTAATTAGGACACCAAATTCTAATAGCTCATGTTCACATTTTGAGTCCTTAGATCACCACACTTTTGCACATAATGAGCACGAGCTACCTAAACTAGCCGTGTGGCAATGGCACAAGAAGTCTTTAGGTCCATTTGACCTCTAAATGACATATGTTGATGTCACCATCTCTGAGCATGTACCATTGAATTAGTATAAAAAGAAACTAGCCCAAGGGGGCATCTTTCGATCGGAGGAGCCTAGACCATTGGACCCTTGAGACTCCAGCCCATGTAGAAGAATCTATAAATTTTCAATAGGATGAATGTCAATAGCCCATGTTGAAATGCATGTCTGTGGATGTAAATTTCACATGATTAGAATAACATCAACTCAAACCTCATGGAACCATGGATGATTGCCACATGTAAAGTCACCCATGAGAACAAAATGGAGACATGTGTCATGAGTTAAGATTATCATGATATTTAGAAAGCCATGTTATGATAATCATGGAGAATCTAACATCAACATGTTTGTTAGAAATAGGTGAGAGAATCTCGCATTCCCATAGCCCATGATGATGACTTGGGGATAAGACCAAAAATCCTTAGAAAAGAGACTTGACCTCAAGTGTGTGGGAGAAATAAGGTTGGAAGCCTGAAAGAATGTCTATACCCTTGTATGAGAATACATCATATCATGCATACATGCCTGAATGCATGGCATTAACATCTGTGTTTTGCAGTCATCATATCTTGGGTTAGATGAGGGGACGCTTGACAAGGCAAGAGGAACTAGTTAACAAAATGGCTATAACCAACAACAAAAATGCTGAAATGACTGAACTATGGGTTGACATCATTGCTCTTCAACAATAAATGGCCCAACTCATCGAAGCTCTACGGAATGGGCCTAACTGCATGAACCAGCTAGCACCCAAGGGTAATGGTGATGGTGATTGTGAGACTAGCATAGGTAGAGAGAGGGGAAAAAGCCCAGTCAATCAAGAAGAGCCCAAATCAATCAAACAGTTGGCCAAGGACATAGAAAAGGTCCAATCCCTCTTAAAGAATAAGAGGTTGAAAGGGTTTGAAGACCTAGATGATATCCTACTCATTAGAGATAAAGATTTGTCACCAAAGTTCCACCTGCCAGACTTGTCCAAAGTCAATAGGGAGGGCAACCCTAAGACACACTTGAGATAGTATGCAGTTGTCATGGCCACCACTCTTTTGTCAAAGCAATACATCTTCAAGTACATCATGCTATCCTTAGAAAATGATACGGTAGTATGGTACCTCCCCAAGAGAGTTTGAGATGATTAGAAGGAGCTGTTTGAACAGTTTGTAGAGCAGTACTACCACAATTCCTGATTGGGTGTAACCTTGAAAGATTTGCAAATGACACATCAAAAGCCCAATGAGACCTTCTTAAAGTATGTAGTCTGTTGGAAGGTCAAGGTCGCTAAGATGACCAGCAGGCCCATAGAGAAAGACTAGGTCTACATGGTAATCAAGGGAGCCCATGCCTTCACTAATGATAGGCTTGCGAGCTTTCCTATCAAAACATTTAAGGACTTGTATGATTGGGGCATTCAAATAGAAGATTTATAGCCGAGGTAGAAAAGAAGCAACAATAGCTACCCTAGAAGAAGTCAAGGGTAATATCATCAAGCTAGTGGGTCTAGCACGAAGCATGTTAAGGTGAAGGCAGTTGCCAGCAAAGGAAGTTTAATCATTTAGGGAGACCTTTGCAGAAAATCTTTGCAAGGTTAAGAGCCAAAAAGATCTTTTGGCTATTGCCATCGAGAAAGCTTCCAAATCCATTACCAATGAATTGGTGTCATCACAAGAAGTGTTAATTCCCCTAAGTGACCGGGCATAAGACTGATGATTGCATGAGATCCAAGATTTGATCGGCAAGGGCCAGATTCCTGACCTAGAGACGCATGAGTCCAACACGTGGGCCAATCCACTACCCAATTACAATAAGTACCTCCTCCAACGACCAATATGATTAAGTCAGTGATGAACACTTAAATATGTATGCTTAATAAGAGATTAATTCATCATATTGTATTAATAGTGTCATTAAATTCCTCAACTTAAGCATATTTGTAGTATTTACATCTTTGAAATTAACTTTCTCTTAATTTTGGTTTTGTTATAAGTTTGGTAAAATAGGCATAACTTTCTATTTATAGATCAGAATGGTCCAAATCTTAATTTTTTCGAAAGCTGATTCAATTATCTACAAGATTATATTCCACAAGCATCATAAAATTCAGGCTCTTAGTGGACCAAAATTGAGCTTGAACTAAACCCATCTGCCGTTTTAGCCCAGCCTGATCATGCCTCAGTATTTTGACCATATCTCTGAAGATACATATTGAAATCATACTAATCAAGATGTTCTAGAAAGCTGAGAGAAATATATACGACTTTCATGGAGACATGTGATTAAAATTCTCAATAATTCAATGTCAAATCGGTGGTCAAAGTCAGTTCACCTAATTACCCTAATTGTCAAAGTTGGCGCATCTAATATTTGACAATTATTCCTTTGTAATTCGACAAGTTTGCCCCTGAATGTATCTATAAATAGAGGTGCCTTATGACCCATTGGGGCATCTTGGCCTTGGCTGGGATCTCTTGTTATTGTGATTTTCTCTCTTGTATTTTTATGTTATTAATGAATTTCCTTTTTCTTATAATTTGTTTTCTTTCTCTTATAATATCTTTCTAATTTCTCTCTTACTAAGGTGAAAGGTTGAAACCCTTGATATGAAAGTAAGGATTCTCTAACCCTTTAATATGTGCTTAATAATCATAATCTTTTGTTATTTATATGATTTATATTTATTTCTCTAATCAATCTTGACACCACTCATAAATTGGAGGTCTTGATCTATTGTCGACAATCCTTGGCACATCAAATACTTGAATCCTTTCTAGATGTCGTATGGTTCTTTCTTACCGACACAATCTAGTTAGGAACCTTCATTTGTTGTAGACATATGGTGATTGACACATTGGATGCTTGAACCCATTTACAAGTAATGGTATAAATATTGGTAACGAAACAAATATAATTCATATAACTAAAATGGACTACTTATCCTTATTTCATATATCAAAGGTGGATCCCCTAACCTTAGCTTTCATTATTATTATATTGATTTCTCTTGTGTGATTCTCATTTATTGTTTACGAACTTGTTCTTACTTATATTTGTTGATATTATCTTGTCATCTCTTTGAATCATCCATATCATATTTGCTTACTTTATAGTTTGTAGCACTAAAATTCCCTTCCTCGTGCATCGACCCCGGTCTTATCGGGTTTATTACTTCGACACTCCTATACTTGGAAGGCAATCCTTTTTCGGATGTGTCAAGTTTTTGGCGCCGTTGCCGGGGAAAGTAAAAATTGGTGCACAAAATTGTAAGTATTCTCTTCTCTCATTTTAGATCTTAATTTTTTACTTTGTTGTGTGTTCATCTTTTGTTCTCTTTTGTTCTCTCTTTCTTGCATGAAAATTTGGTCACGAACATCTAGTGGTAGAGTTATTAGAAAAACAACATCTTCCTTAGAAAACATGGTCGACAATCTAGTGGAAAGGTTCACGGATGAAGGGGACAATCCTTCCCAACAAAATGATCAAAACCAACCAAGAACCCTCAGAGATTACATGAATCCGGTAAGGACTAGTGCACCATCTTTTGTAGTTTCTCCTCCTGATTCAGTCCATCTCAATTTCAAACCAAGTTTTTTTCGACTTCTACCCACCTTTCATGGCATTGATATGAAGAACCCATATTCGCACTTAAAAATCTTTAAAGAGGTGTGTAACTTCTATAGTGACCCAAATTGTAGCATAAATACCATTAGATTAAAGTTTTTTCCTTTTTCCTTAAACGATAAAGCTAGAATATGGCTACAAAATTTGAGATCGAATTCCATCAGTTATTGGGATGAGATGAAGCAACAATTTTTTTAAAATTTTTTTCCTACCCATAGAACAAATTCTCTTAAAAGACAAATTTCTAATTTCACTCAAAAACAAAGGGAAACCCTTTACCAATGTTGGGATAGGTATAAAGAACTACTTAATACCTGTCCTCACCATGGTTTTGAAACTCAGAGAATAGTTGCACACTTCTATAAAGGTTTAACTTAATACCTATCCTCACCATGGTTTTGAAACTCGGAGAATAGTTGCACACTTCTATAAAGGTTTAACACCTCAAGATAGGCAACTAGTAGAATTAATGTGCAATGGAGAATTTGGAGATAAAGACCCTGAGGAAGCAATTGACTACCTAGATTCCTTGGTAGAAACGGCACAAAATTGGGACATTGCTGGCACCTATGAGGTACCAAGGAAGGCCCCAACCTCGACATCCAATAGAGGCATTTACAACCTTAGGGAAGACCATGACCTTCAAGGCAAATATGCATCCCTAGCCAGAAAAGTCGAGGCTTTAGAGATGAAAAAGAGTGGTCAACTGAATTCTATTCAAGAAAATGTCTATAACATTTGTAATGACAGTGACCATTCTACTGATGATTGCCCAACTTTGCCGGCCTTTAGGGAATGTCTCCATGAGCAAGCCAATGCCTCGAACACTTTCAAAAGGCCAAATCACAATCCATACTCACAAACCTACAATCCCGATTGGAGAAATCATCCAAATTTTAGTTGGAAAAATGACAACCATGCACAATCTTCACAAGTCCCCTTCCAAACACGACAAAATTTTCAAAATTCTCATGATCATGCATATGCTCCTCATCCTAGGAATGACTTTGAAGAAACATTGCATTCATTCATTACAAAGCAAGAGACTTTCAATAGTCAAACTGCTCAAACATTAGCAAATTTGTCAGACACTCTTGCAAAATTTGCATCTACATTTAGCATTCAAGAGAAAGGGAAATTTCCTCCTCACACATTGCAAAACCCCAAAGATCAGTCTAACTCAAATGCAGGGAGTTCAAGTAACCATTATTTTGACCAAGACAAATCAGTCATGACCCTTCGCAACGGTAAGGTTGTTGAAAAACACATTCCTAACCCTTGCGAGAAAGAAGAAGAATCGATCTCTAAAGGGCAGGAAGGGGTTGTCAAACCAACACCTAGCGAAGAAGAAACCAAATCCTCATCTGTGCCTTAATTTCCTCAAGCATTAGCCACACAAAAGAAGCCAACTCACAATTCTGAAATCTTTGAAATTTTCAAACAGGTAAAGGTCAACATTCTCTTGCTAGATGTGATCAAATAGATACCTTCTTATGCAAAATTTTTCAAAGACTTGTGCACTGTGAAAAGGAAATTGAATGTAAAAAAGAAGGCCTTTCTAGCCGAGTAAGTAAATACTATTCTTCAAAACAATAATACAGTAAAATATAAGGATCCATGTTGTCCTACAATTCATGTGTTATTGGAGACCATAAAATTGAACAAGCTTTACTTGATCTTGGTGCTAGTGTGAATTTGCTTCCATAGTCAATTTTTCAGAAACTCAATCTAGGTGAATTAAAATCGACTTCTGTGACTCTTTTGCTTGCTGATACATCATTTAAAGTACCAGGAGGAGTAGTAGAAGATGTGTTAGTTCAAGTTGATAAATTCATTTATCCAGTGGATTTTATCGTCTTAGACACACAACTAGTGGAAGTATGTAATTCAATTCCGTCATTTTAGGGCGTCCATTTCTAGCTACCTCTAATGCTTTGATTAATTGTAGGAATGGAGTCATGAAGCTATCATTTGGGAACATGACATTGGAACTTAATGTTTTCAATATGTGCAAAGAACCACATGAAGAAGAATATGAAATTGAGGACGCCAATATGATCAAAACTATTGTAGAAGATCACATCCAAAAAGGGAGTTCTTCTGACCCTTTGGAAACTTGTTTAGTGAATTCATTAGAATCAAGTATGGAACTAGAACCTGATCTTTCTGATATGTGTTCTTTACTGGATTGTGCACAGGTGATGGAAAAATGCTCAAAATCAAGATTCGAAGACTTGGGGCAAATGAATGAAAGCAAGGAAGAGGAAGCTTCCAAGTTAGAACTGAAGCCCTTACTTTAAGGATTGAAATATGCATATCTTGGGGAGAATCAGAGATATCCAGTGGTAATTTCTTCATCCATCACAACCGAGCAACAAAGTAAGTTGATGCACGTACTTAAAAGGCATAAAAATGCAATCGGGTGGACTTTAAAAGGCATAAAAGGTATTAACCATTTGATTTGTACACATAGAATACATTTAGAAGAAAATGCCAAAACATCCTAACAACCTCAAAGGAGATTAAATCCCGACATGAAAGAGGTTATTAGGGCTAAAGTTCTCAAATTACTTGATGTGGGAATTATCTACTCTATTTTTGATAGCAAGTGGATAAGCCCTACACAAGTAGTACCTAAGAAATCTGGCATTACAGTAGTGAGAAATGAAAAGGGTGAATTATTGCCAACTCGAGTCTCATCTAGATGAAGGATGTGCATTGATTATAGAAAATTAAATGCTGTCTCTAGAAAAGACCATTTTCCCTTACCTTTCCTCGACCAAATTCTTGAAAGAGTAGCAGGGCACTCCTACTACTGCTTTCTTGATGGATATTCAGGCTGTTATCAAATTCCCATTGCACTTGAAGACCAAGAAAAGACCACATTCACGTGCCCCTTCGGTACTTTTGCATTTAGGAGAATGCCTTTTGGACTTTGCAATGCCTCAGCCACTTTTCAAATATGCATGTTAAGCATTTTCAGTGACATGGTTGAGCATTGTTTAGAAGTTTTCATGGATGATTTAACTGTCTTTGGAAACTCTTTTGATAATTGTCTTGAAAACTTAGAAAAAGTCCTAAAAAGGTGTGTAGAAAAAGGTCTTATTTTGAATTGAGAAAAATGTCATTATATGGTCACTTCAGGAATTGTTTTAGGTCATGTGGTGTCTTCTAAGGGAATTGAAGTGGACAAAGCAAAAGTGGAATTAATTTCCCATTTGTCACCACCAAAAACAGTCAAAGAAGTCCGTTCATTCTTTGGGCATGCTGGATTTTATAGGAGGTTCATAAGAAATTTCAGTGCTATATCTAAACCTCTTTGTAACCTCTTGATAAAAGACACTCCTTTTTAATGGACTCAAGAATGTCAAAATGCCTTTGATAAGTTAATTGGACTTTTAATAACTGCTCCAATTATGCAATCTCCTGATTGGTCCTTGCCTTTTGAATTGATGTGTGATGCAAGTGAGTATGCCGTTGGTGCTGTCTTAGGACAAAGAAAAGAAGGTAAGCCTTATGTGATATGCTGTGCAAGTAGGACTTTAAATGATGCACAAATGAATTATACAACAACTGAAAAAGAACTACTTGCAGTAGTATTTGCATTGGACAAATTTTGATCTTATTTAATTGGTTCTTGCACGATTGTTTACACTGACCATGCAGCTGTGAGATATTTAATGTCTAAACAGGATGCAAAACCTATATTGATACGGTGGATCTCATTGCTCCAAGAGTTCAACATCACAATAAATGATAAGAAAGGAGCCGAAAATGTCGTTGCAGATCATCTTTCAAGACTAACGACAGAGACATTAATTGAAACTTCACCTATCAATGATTCTTTTCCTAATGAATTTTTATTTTCCATTGCTGTTGTACGTTGGTTTTCTAACATTGTAAATTTCCTTGCAACATGAAAAATGCCACCTCATTGGAATGCTCAAGACAAAAGGAAGTTTTTTACCGAGGTAAAAAATTTTTATTGGGATGACCCATATCTGTTCAAATGTTGTCCGGATCAAATAATTAGAAGATGCATACCTGACAATGAGGTAAGTAGTGTTATTAATTTTTGTCATTCTGAAGCATGCGGAGGACATTTTTCATCTAGAAAAATAGCTGCTAAAATCTTACAATGTAAAAACAGCTGCTAAAATCTTGCAATGTGGATTTTATTGGCCCACCTTATTTAAAGATGCACATGCATTTTGCAAAACGTGTGAAAATTGTCAGAAATTGGGATCCATTTCAAAAAGAAACATGATGCCTTTGAATCCCATTCTTGTTGTTGAAATCTTTGATTGTTGGGGTATTAATTTTATGGGACCTTTTCCACCATCATTTGGTTTTGTGTACATTCTTGTTGCAGTAGACTATGTTTCAAAATGGGTGGAGGCAATTCTATGTCGGAACAATGATCACAAAACAGTTATCAAATTCTTAAAAGAGAATATATTGTGCAGATTTGGAATTCCTCGAGCCATTATTAGTGATGGGGGTACACATTTTTGTAACAAACCATTTGATACCTTAATGAAGAAATATGGAATAACCCATAAAATTTCTACACCTTATCACCCGCAAACAAGTAGACAAGTTGAATTAGTTAATAGGGAGATAAAACAGATCTTAGAAAAAACGGTTAACCCAAATCATAAAGATTGGTCTTTAAGACTCAATGATGCACTTTGGGCTTACCGAACTGCTTTCAAAACTGTTAGCCCTGAGGCTACATGATAATTTTGATGATAACAATACACATTGATTAAATGAGATTTACTAACATGTTTATTTATGTGCAAGAGTAAGATTATTGAAATAATTGTAAAATCAAGAAGAGGCTTATTAAAATGAAGTGTTGAAGCTAAGGAGAAGACTACATGTTAAAGGCACCAAAGTTTAAGAACAAGGTTTGACTCAAGGAATGTGACATATCAGCAATATTCAATCAATTTGTCATATATATCTCTATAGATGTCCAAATGATGTGATTCTTGAGCCTTTGGAAAGATTACTCAATTTATAACATTTCATATGTTTTAAAGAAATTCAAATTTCAAGTGCAAGGTTGTCCAAATCATCATGCAAGTTAAAAGACGAATGGAAGCAGCTGACATGAGCACTGAATACTCTTTTGGACATATCTTGAGTTATAAATATCAAAATGACTTGATTCTTGCAGCATTGGAAAGAGGACTTAATGGGTCAAATTTCATATGTTTTGAAGAAATTCAAATTTCAAATGAAAGGCCGATATAATTGACATGCAATTTGGTGGACTGACACAGAGAAGAAAAATCAACTCATTTGAGCACCGAATGATGTTTTGTCTATATCTTGAGTTAGAGATATCCAAATGACTTGATTCTTTTGGAATTGGAAAGATGATTCAATGGAGCAGATTTCATATTCTTTGAAGAAATTCAAATTGCAAACAGAAGGCCGACATAATACACATGTAAATCGGTGGACTGACACAAGAAAGAAAAATCAAGTCACATGAGCACCAAATGTTGTTTTGGCCATATCTTGAGCTACATATATCCAAATGACTTGGTTTATAATTCATTGGAAAGATTATTCAATTGTACAGATCTTTTATGTTTTTTAGATTTTCAAATTTCAAACGGAACATTGACAAAAATGGCAGACAAAATTACAATTTTTATGATGGGTAGAAAATTTGGAGATGGTATCTTCACTTGATTAAGTTCATCCTATTTGCCTCTAAAAGGAGCCCTTGTCCCATGCATTTAGCAAGAGCAAGAGAAGCATCTATTAAGCAAAAAAAAAAACAAGAGAAATATCAAGTCTAGAGAGCTTTTATATTCTGTATCCACTCTTTGAAGAGAGTTGTACTTTTGTTGTAAACAAAAATATTCTTTGTTCTTGTATTGTGATGAGAGAGAGATCTTCTTGTAAAGGATAGAAATTATCCTTGAGTGAACTCTTGGTGTGATATTATCAAGAGTTAAAGGAATTTGCCTTGGTGAGGTTGTTCATCAAGAAGAACTGTTGGTGTGATGTTATCAAGGGTTGAAGAAAGTTACCTTGGTGAGGTTGTTTATCAAGAAGAACTCTTGGTGTGGTGTTATCAAGAGTTGAAGGAAAAAGTCTTGGTGAGGTTGTTCATCAAGCAAGTTGTAAAGATTTCTACAACTTAGTGGAAAGCTTAGCTCGTGGAGCTAGGAGCCCGTGGACGTAGGCAAGGTTTGCCGAACCACGTAAATTGAGTTTGCACTCTCTCTATCCCTTTCCTCTTTACATTTACTTGCACTTGTGATTGTTCATCATTATTATTCTTTTGATTGCATCTTTGATAAATTCTAATTTCATCTTCTTCACCTTTATTTTAAAGAAAGAGTGAACTAATTTTGATCTTTCAAGAAAAGTTTTCTAAATCCGTTTTGATAAATAAAAACCCAATTCACCCCCCCTCTTGGGTTGCCATACCTGGGTCAACAAGTGGTATCAGAGCAAGGTTGCTCAATTTTTTTTAAATCTTAATCGATTTTTGAGCTATGGCAACTTTTAATTCAACTTCATGTGTTGAGGGGCTTTCTATCTCTAGACCTCCACTTTTTAATGGAAGTGATTACTCTTATTGGAAAACTAGAATGAGTATTTTCTTGAAATCTTTTGATTATGATTTGTGGTATATTGTTTCAGAAAGACCTTTTGTTCGTACCAAAATTGAAAATGGGGAATGCATGCTTAAAGAACCTAAAGAGTTTAGTGAAGATGATAAAATAAATTGAGTTTGAATGCTAAAGCTATGAATGTGTTGTATTGTGCTCTAGATAGAAATGAGTTTAATAGAATATATACTTGTTCTATAGCACAATAAATATGGCACACACTTGAAGTAACTCATGAAGGAACAAGTCAAGTTAAAGAATCCAAAATTAGTATGCTAGTTCATAGTTATGAGCTTTTTAAGATGAAATCGGATGAATCAATTTCTGAAATGTTTACTAGATTTACGGATATTATTAATAGTTTGAAATCTCTTGGTAAATCTTATTCTAATGTTGAAATGGTGAGAAAGATTCTTAGGTGTCTACCAAAATCTTGGGAGCCAAAGGTGACGGCAATTCAAGAAGCAAAGGACCTCACCAAACTACCATTAGAAGAACTTATGGGTTCTCTCATGACTCATGAAATCACCTTGAAGGAGAATGAAGAAGATTTCAAGAAAAAGAAAAATATCGCTTTCAAATCTTCAACAAAAGAAGATGATGAGTCCGACGATGAAGGAGATGATGAAGATCTTGCATTCATCACAAGAAAGCTAAAAAGGATGATTAGAAGAAACCAAGGATTCAAGAAGAATTCTAGAAGGGAGTACAAAGGGCAAAGCTCAAAGCAAGATAAGAAAAATGATCAAGTTATTTGCTATGAGTGCAAGAAACCGGGACATGTAAAGATGATTGTCCTTACTTCAAGAGTCAAAACAAGAAATCCAAAGCAATGAAAGCCACAAATTGGGATGATAGTGAAGCTAGCTCCACCGAAGAAGAAGATTGCAAAGTGGCAAACATGTGCTTTATGGCTTTAAGTAAAGATGAGGTAAGTATTCTAAACTATGATCCTAGACTTTCATATGATGAATTACTTGAAGCATTCCAAAATTTACATGTGCAAGTTGATAAGCAAAATTCAAAAATCAATGCTTTCAAAAAGAAGTCAAAAATCATGTTATCTCAATTAGAAGAGTTGGTGGAAATAAATGAAGCTTTAGAAAATGAAAATGAAATTTTAAAGCAAAATGATTTTGAAAGTTTGGAAAGTCAAATACATTTATTAAAAACTGAAAATGACATTTTAAAACAAAAGGATTTTGATAAATTGGAGAAACAAAATGCTATTTTGAAAAAGGAAAATAATGACTTAAGAAATATTGTTGATAGTTTTACAAAAAGCACAAAAAATTTGAATTCTATGTTACAAAACCAAAGGTGTGTTTTTGATAAAAGAGGTTTAGGATATAAAACTCATAAAAATCAAAAGTATTTTAAAAATTATTTTGCTCATGCATCTTCTAGGAATAATCCTAATCATTCATGTACTTATTGTGGAAGAAAAGGACACAAAGTGCATTCTTGCTATATTAAGAGAAATCCTAATTTGAAACAAATATGGGTTCCAAAAAGTACCATAACTAACCCCCAAGGACCCAAGAACTTTTGGGTACCAAAAAGTTACTCCTTGAATGTTGATTGTAGAGACAAAGTGGCAAACACAAGTGGTACTTAGATAGTGGATGCTCAAGGCATATGACCGGAGATGCCTCCAAGTTCTCAAGATTAATCATGAAGAAAGGAGGATATTACCTTCGGTGATAATGCCGAAGGAAGGGTAATCGGATATGGTGATATTGGTAACCCTTTTTCACCTATTATTAATGATGTTTTGCTTGTTCATGGTTTAAAACATGATTTGATTAGCATTAGTCAATTGTGTGATAAGGGATATTTTGTTACTTTTGAGCCTAATAGATGTGTGATTAAGGATGTTAGTAACAATAAGACATTATTTGTTGGTAATAGATGTGGTAATATTTATACAATTGATATTGATGTTAATGATCATGTAGAAAATTGTTTCATTGTTAATCATGATGCTTGGTTATGGCATAGAAGGTTAGGTCATGCTAGCATGGACACAATTTCAAAAATTTCTAAAAATGATTTAGTTGATGGTCTTCCAAAAATAAAATTTGAAAAGGATAAGATTTGTGATGCTTGTCAATTTGGAAAACAAGTGAGAACTTCTTTTAAACAAAAGAAATTTATTTCAACAAATAAACCTCTACAATTACTTCATTTAGATTTATTTGGACCATCAAGAACTCAAAGCCTTGGTGGAAAGTATTATGTTTTTGTTATTGTGGATGATTATTCAAGATTCACTTGGGTATTATTCTTGAAAACTAAAAATGAGGCCATACAAGCTTTTTCAAAATTTGTAAAAAGAGTCCAAAATCAAAAAGGGTATTCTATTGTGTCCATTAGGAGTGATCATGGTGGTGAAGTAGACAATGTTGCATTTGAAAATCTTTGTGATGAAAATGGTTTTGAACATAATTTTTCCTCACCTAGAACTCCACAACAAAATGGTGTTGTTGAGAGGAAAAATAGGACTATCCAAGAAATGGCTAGGACCATGTTACTTGAAAATAATTTGCCAAAATATTTTTGGGCCGAAGCCGTTAATACCACATGCTTTATAATCAATAGAGTTCATATTAGAGCTTTAATAAAGAAAACTCCTTATGAACTTTGGAAAGGAAGAAAACCCAACATTGGATTTTTTAAAGTTTTTGGATGTAAATGTTTTATTTTAACCACTAAGGATAACCTTGGAAAATTTGATGCAAAAGTCGATGTTGGAATTTTTGTTGGCTACTCCAACCATAGTAAAGCATATAGAGTTTTTAACAAAAAGACTCTTACTATTGAAGAATCTATGCATGTTGAATTTGATGAAACTAATGTTATTTCTTCAAAGAATTTAGATGATGATATTGTTGAGGTAGAAAGGCAAATCAAGGAATCAAGGCTTGATGAAAAGAGCAAAGATGAATTACAACTTCAACAAGCAAAGCTTGAGGAAGTAAATGATTCTTCCCAAGAATTACCAAAGGAATGGAGGTATACAAAAGCTAACCCTAAAGATCTCATTATCGGTGAACCATCACAAGGTATGAAAACTAGATCTTCTTTTAAGAACTTTTGTAATCACTTTGCTTTTGTCTCTCAATTTGAACCAAAATCTTTTAAAGAAGCAAAAAATGACGAAAGTTGGATTTTGGCTATGCAAGAAGAACTAAACCAATTTGAGAGAAATCAAGTTTAGGAATTAGTCCCTAGACCCAAGTATGACTAAACCCCTTAGTCAAAATAGATTTTGCATAATTGGAAGAGAATTAGGCATGTTAGATATGTCTTAATTTTGTTTTTGTATGATAATCTTTGAATGATAGCATATGTTAAGGGGGAGAATATATTTAAGGGGAGTAATTAATTTGACTACATCTTTTCAATGATAACAAAAGGGGGAGAAATAGTTGGATTGCTTATATTCATAACAAGTGCCATCTTTTTGCTTATTGTTGATTTTATTTTCATTCTTGATTTTAGATTATATTTTAAAGCAATCAATGGTTTGTCATCATAAAAAAGGGAGAGATTGTTAGCCCTAAGGTTACATGATAATTTTGATGATAACAATACACATTGATTAAATGAGATTTACTAACATGTTTATTTATGTGCAAGAGTAAGATCATTGAAATAATTTTCAAATCAAGAAGAGGCTTATTAAAATGAAGTGTTGAAGCTAAGGAGAAGACTACATGTTAAAGGCACCAAAGTTTAAGAACAAGGATTGACTCAAGGAATGTGACACATGAGCAATGTTCAATCAATTGGTCATATATATCTCTACAAATATCCAAATGATGTGATTCTTGAGCCTTTGAAAATCTTACTCAATTTATAACATTTCATATGTTTTAATAAAATTCAAATTTCAAGTGCAAGGTTGTCCAAATCATCATGCAAGTTGAAAGACAAATGGAAGCAGCTGACATGAGCACTTAATACTCTTTTGGACATATCTTGAGCTAGAAATATCAAAATGACTTGATTCTTATGGCATTGAAAAGAAGACTTAATGGGGCAAATTTCATATGTTTTGAAGAAATTCAAATTTTAAATGGAAGGCTGACATAATTGACATGTAGTTTGGTGGACTGACACAGAGAAGAAAAATCAACTCATTTGAGCACTGAATGATGTTTTGCCATATCTTGAGTTAGAGATATCCAAATGACTTGATTCTTATGGCATTGGAAAGATGATTCAATGGAGCAGATTTCATATTCTTTGAATAAATTCAAATTGCAAAACAGAAGGCCGACATAATACACATGCAAATCGGTGGACTGACATAAGAAAGAAAAATCAAGTCACATGAGCATCGAATGGTGTTTTAGCCATATCTTGAGCTACAGATATCCAAATGACTTGGTTCTTGATGCGTTGGAAAGCTTATTCAATTTTTCAGATTTTTATGTTTTTTATATTTTCAAATTTCAAACGAAACATTGACAAAAATGGCAGACAAAATTATAGCTTTTATGGTGGGTAGAAAATTTGGAGATGGTGTCGTCACTTGATTAAGTTCATCCCATTTGCCTATAAAAGGAGCCATTCTCCCATGCATTTAGCAAGAGCAAGAGAAGCATCTATTAAGCAAAAAAAAAAAACAAGAGAAATATCAAGTCTAGAGAGTTTTTATATTCTGTATCCACTATTTGAAGAGAGTTGTACTTTTATTGTAAAAAAAAAAATATTCTTTGTTCTTGTATTGTGATGAGAGAGAGATCTTCTTGTAAAGGATCAAAGTTATCCTTGAGTAAACTCTTGGTGTGATATTATCAAGAGTTAAAGGAATTTGCCTTGGTGAGATTGTTCATCAAGAAGAACTCTTGGTGTGGTGTTATCAAGGGTTGAAAGAAGTTGCCTTGGTGAGGTTGTTCATCAAGAAGAACTCTTGGTGTGGTGTTATCAAGAGTTGGAAGAAAAAGTCTTGGTGAGGTTGTTCATCAAGCAAGTTGTAAAGATTTCTACAACTTAGTGGAAAGCTTAGCTCGTGGATCTAGGAGCCCGTGGACGTAGGCAAGGTTTCTCGAACCACGTAAATTGAGTTTGCACTTTCTCTATCCCTTTCCTCTTTACATTTACTTGTACTTGTGATTGTTCATCATTATTATTCTTTTGATTGCATCTTTGATAAATTCTAATTTTATCTTCTTCACCTTTATTCTTAAAGAAAGAGTGAACTAATTTTGATCTTTCAAGAAAAGTTTTCTAAATCTGTTTTGATAAATAAAAACCCAATTCACCCCCCCTCTTGGGTTGCCATACCTGGGTCAACAAAAACATCATTGGGAATGTCTCTTTATAGATTAGTTTATGGAAAACCTTGTCACTTGCCTGTGGAAATTGAGGATAAAGCTTATTGGGCCATTAAAACATTTAACACAAACTTGAATGATGCTTGCAAGTTATGTAAACTTCAACTGAGTGAACTTGAAGAAATCAGGAATGAGGCTTATGGAAATTCTAAAATCTACAAAGAAAAAGTGAAGGTTTTTCATGACAAATTCATTGTTAGAAAATCTGTTGAACCTTCACAATAAGTTCTTTTGTATGATTCAAGATTGCACTTGTTTCCTGGTTAACTTCGGTCTTGTTGGACCGGGCCTTTCATTGTTAAAAATGTTTTCCCTCATGGAGCAGTTGAAATTGAGAACCCAAAAAATGGTAATGTGTTTAAAGTTAATGGACAACGGTTAAAACCATTGTTTGAAAATTTTGAACAAAATGAAGAGTCCATTGCTTTAGTCGATCATTTTTAATGATTGATTTCTCCAGGTCAAGTGGCGGATACGATACTCCGTGACTTTTAAAGCCGGTTTTTCAGTTCTCTAAAAACTGTTGCTCACCTTGCATCCATTTTCTTTTCTTCTCTCTCATTTTTTTCACATGGATACCATTCTCTCAAAATTGCACAAACATTTTTCCTCTCTTCCTCAAAATGATTTGCTTAAAATTTACAAAGCTCGCGCAGAAAGACTAGGGATGTTAATGTGTAAGGGTATGCCTGTTGAAGTAGGATGGTTAATTGAAGCCAAGGTTCGATTTTCTTATGAATTTTCAGATAATCTTGTTTCTCACATGCCAGGTATGGGAAAAAGCTCTTACCCCAAAAAGCAAAGAGCGAAACGGTTACAAGTTTGTCCCAAATGTGCAAGATGGACTTGTAACCAGCATTGCCGCTCCTTGGGATATTTGTCTAATAATCGATAGGATAAACTATAGTTCATCAAGAATGGACTGAGTAGGGAGTCTTTGGATGATATCCGAATGACTTTTGAGACGCATTCTTGTGGACTTGTGCAGCGTGAAATTTTTAAACTGTGGACACAATTTTGAGATGAACAGGAACGCTATAGTCTTGGGAATCTGACTCAAAACGACCCTGTTTGCCAGTTTATAAGAAAATTGGATGGGAAGCATATCCCCAACTCATAGAAGGTGTTTAAACCGTTTCTGGATGTAAAAGCAGAGGAAGACGTGAGCCAGAGTCACAACTACCTGTACATATGCATGCATGCCATCATTTTGAATTTTAATGCCTTATAGCTGTCATTTTTGAATTTGTAACTTTTATTTGACTTATGGTGTCTTATTTCATCTTTTTTTTTGAATTTCTATGCACAATTGTCAAATTTTTCAATAAGCAGCCGAGCTACCTAATTGGATGTCATCATTTGCATACATTTTTGCACTCCATAAATACCACATCTCTTGTTCTCTTCTTCACACATAGTTAGAGAGTTGCATAGACATGGAGGGAACCTCAAAACGTCGAATCCAAAGGATATGTGTATTTTGTGGATATCGACCAGGTAAAAGTAAGGAGTTTGTAGAAGCAGCAAATTATCTTGGTAGGCTACTGGCTGAAAGAAAGATTCATGTGGTTTATGGGAGAGGTAGCTTCGGGTTAATGGGTTGTGTGTCAACAGCTGCACCAAAGCTTTGGCTATAGAAAGCATTGTTGGAAAAATGGTTAGGCATGAGTTACAAGTCTCCTCTATGCATGAACGCATCCCACATATGCTCATCAATTCAGATGCCTTTATTGCTTTACCAGGTGGCTTTGGTACTCTCGAAGAAATTTTTCAAATTGTCTCTTAGGCCCAACTGAATCTCAATAAAAAACCCATAGGTTTGTTGAATGTTAAAAATTTCTTTGATCCTTTGATAAGTTTTGTTGATGCAGCTGTGGAACAAAATTTTATCCCTCATTCGGCGAGAAAGATCCTTGTTTCTGCCACTACCGCTAGTGAACTACTTGACAAGTTACAAGTAGTGGAGTATCAACCTGACCCAGCCATCACTCAAATTAATTGGTCAAGTGGGCAAAACAAAAAGCACAAATTGGATATGAATCTCCGTTTGTAATTTTTTTCTTGTCCTTTATTTTATTTTTAGTATTTTATTTTATGAGTCTTTCAGGTCATCTCTCGAATAATAGAAGCTTCAAGTAATGTCTCATATACTTTATCTTTCTACATGTAAACATTGAGGACAATGTTTCATTTGGTTGTTGGGGGGGGGGTCGGGAAGATAGTAGACATAAGTGTGTTTTAAATTTTCTTTTTCTTGCCAAAAAAAAAAGCGAGTTAGTAATTAGATTCAGAGTGCGGTGTAAGGATTTCAAATCATCTTGAGACGCATTCTGGGTCGGGAATGGCAGAGTAGAGAGGGCCAGTTTGAACTCTTGAAACACACTCTAACCAATTTGTCATTTTGTTTTGATTTTGCATTTTTTAGGACTCATTTTAGTTAACTTGATATTATTTAGTTTTGATTTTTGAATTTTATAACAAGGAGGTCTTATTCATTTCACTTTGAATTTTTCAAATCTATGAACTCTCACAACCTTATCATTTAATAAACTGCGTGCTTATGTACTCGTTAAGCAAGTATTCATGAACCTCTCTTCGCACAAACACATACCGTGATGCATGATTATGGGTGGCGAAATGAAATGTTGCAATATTTGAGTTCTTTTGTTTTTTTTAGGATAACAACAAAAAGAAGGGGAAAGCAAAAAAAAAAAGTGAAAAAAAAGAGAGCAATTGTGGATAAGTTTGGTCTCGTAGCCTCCTTAATCCAAGCAATTAAGCCCGAGGGGTGCCTCAACACCTAATACCCTAAGACAAACTGGTTTGTGAGCTATTGGCCCAAAGCTCGCTACATGGATTAAGGAGAAAGCTTAATGGGATTGAACATTGCACTATCCACAAGTTTCTAAGCAAAAATAAAGCATCGGCAACCCGAGTCGTTAAGCTCGTAGGGGTGTCTTAACACTTAATGACCTAAGGTCAACTGGTCTGGGACTCATTAGCCTAAGGCTCGCTACATGGGTTAAAGATGCATTCTTTAAAAAAAAAGGAAGAAAAAAATAAATATATATAAAATGAATGAATACCCCCTACCTAAGGTTGTTAGCCTTAATAAATATTAGAACTGATATGGCTTCTTTCTAATAAGCCCCATAGTCATGTGTCGACTGAGCACAAAAAGAAGGTTTATTGATATCTTGACTGAAGGGTACATGAGTCATTAAAAAAAACAGTTGAGAGTTTGTTTATTTGGATAAAATCAAGGAGAGTGCAATAATGACCACCTTGGATGTAAAATTCTATAAATCACTTCTAAATAATAACGCTTTAATTGCTAGGGACTAGCAATAAGCTGGTTGGGGGGTGTGATGAACACTTAAATATGTATGCTTAATAAGAGATTAATTCATCATATTGCATTAATAATGTCATTAAATTCCTCAACTTAAGTATATTTGTAGTCTTTACATCTTTGGAATTAACTTTCTCTTAATTTTGGTTTTGTTATAGGTTTGGTAAAATAGGTATAACTTTCTATTTATAGATCAGAATGGTCCAAATCTTAATGTTTTCGAAAGCTGATTCAATTATCTACAATATTGTATTTCACAAGAATCATCAAATTTGGGCTTTTAGTGGATCAAAATTGGGCTTGAACTGAACCCATCTGCAGTTTCAGCCTAGCCTGATCATGCCTCAGTATTTTGACCATATATCTGAAGATAAGTATCCAAATCGTATGAATCAAGATGTTCTAGAAATCTGAGAGAAATATCTACGACTTTCATGAAGACATGTGATTAAAATTCTTAGTAATTCAATGTCAAAAGCGGTGATCAAAGTTGGTTCACCTAATTACCCCAATTGTCAAAGTTGGTGCATCTAATATTTGACAATTATTCCTTTGTAATTTGATAAGTTTGCCCCTGAATGTATCTATAAATAGAAGTGCCTTGTGACCCATTAGGGCATCTCGGCCTTTGCTGGGATCTCTTGTTATTGTGATTTTCTCTCTTGTATTTTTATGTTATTAATGAATTTCCTTTTTCTTATAATTTATTTTCTTTCTCTTATAATGTCTTTCTAATTTCTCTCTTACTAAGGTGAAAGTGTGAAACCCTTGATATGAGAGTAAGGGTTCTCTAACCCTTTAATATGTGCTTAATAATCATAATCTGGTGTTGTTTATATGATTTATATTTATTTCTCTAATCAATCTTGATACCACTCGTAAAGTGGAGGTCTTAATCCATTGTCGACAATCCTTGGCACATCAAATGCTTGGATCCTTTCTAGATATCGTATGGTTCTTTATTACCGACACGAATCTAGTTAGGAACCTTGATTTGTTGTAGACATATGGTGATTGGCACATTGGATGCTTGAACCCATTTACAAGTAGTGGTATAAATATTGATAACGAAACAAATATAATTCATATAACTAAAATGGACTACTTATCCTTGTTTCATATATCAAAGGTGGATCCCCTAACCTTAGCTTTCATTATTATTGTGTTGATTTCTCTTGTATGATTCTCATTTATTGTTTACAAATTTGTTCTTACTTATATTTGTTGATAATATCTTGTCATCTTATTGAATCATCCATATCATATTTGCTTACTTTATAGTTTGTAGCACTAAAATTTCCTTCCTCGTGGATCGACCCCAGTCTCACTAGGTTTATTACTTCTACACTCTTATACTTGGGAGGCAATCCTTTTTCGGATGTGTCAGTCAGGCTTGACTGAGGAGCAAATCATGAACTCCTTTGAAAAAAGTAGATCAAGCATGGTCGAGAGAGCTAAGAAAAGGGAGAAGTCCAAGCTTGAACAACCAAAAAGGTCTACTGGAAAGGTAGCCACAAAATAAAAGCTCAAGGTCGAAGAGCCCAAAGAAGAAGAGCCCAAAGAGATCATTGAGTGGGCGGAAGATGAGCCCATTCCTTTGGCAGCCAAGATCTACACCACTAAGGGTGGATGGACCAACATTACAGTGAAGGGAGCCAAACAAAGTTTAGAACCTGAATTTATGTGCCTTAGTGACTAAGAGGAATAAAAGCCATAAGAAGAAGAAGAAGAAGAAGAAGAAGAAGAAGAAGAAGAAGTTAGGGTGACCTCCACCAAGAAGAAGTCCATATCATCGAGTGCCTTTGCCAAGAAATGGATGGCTAGAAGAGGCCCACCACTTAGAAAACTCAAAGTAAAAAATGATAGCGAAGCAAGAAAGGGGAAGGAAGGTGAGAGCTTGCTAAGAAGATGCAAGGAAATGAGAGTTATGGGTATTTGGGATGACATTCCTAAAGTCAAGACCCTTCCAAACTTTTGGGTTGCTTTAGCAACTATGAAGAAGAAGAGAAAGTGAGAGTAGAGGGAGAAACACTTAAGGGTGAAAGTGAGAATATATAATGAGTGACAAAGAGTGATAGATTTTACCATGAGAAGGAGAAGGAAAAATCAGTCAAGAAGGAGAAGACTATCAAGAAGGGCAAAGAAGTTGCCAAAGAAGAAACGAAGGAAGAAGAAAAAGACCAAGTCATCAAGCAATTAAAGAAGACCCAAGCGAATGCTAGCATTTGGGCTTTGTTGATATCATCCCAAAAGCATAGAGAAGCCATGGCGAAGGTAGAAATCTTGATTGCTACTATAACAAATGAAATGTTGGCTGCCATGACTAAAGGAGTACCCAAGGGGCTAAATAAGAAGGGTGTTATCACCTTCACCGATGAAGATCTACCTTTCAAAGAAAGGAATCATAACAAGCCATTGTTCATAACCATAGAGATTGGTGGGAAGACATCTCCTTGCATCACGGTGGATGATAGGTTTGCCATCAATATTATGCCTATAAAAACATTACACAAGTATAGGGTCAATGAAGATGAGCTTGAGCCTTGTGAGATGGTGATCAGGGCCTATGATGACTCAAATAAGAGTGCTATTGGGATCTTCAAGGCATCAGTAAAGATTAGGCAAATTAAAGTTATGACAGAATTCACAGCCCTTGAAATTCCAGTCATATTTGCTACTTTGTTGGGATGAGCATGGTTCCATCTACTTGGTGGAGTTCTTTCCATGCTATATCAGAAAATCTGGTTCAACATGGATAGGGAGATTGTGACCATTCATGCCACCTTAACTATCGCACCAGCTGCTTTGAGTACGAAGGTTGGAGAAATACCTTACATAGGAGACTTTTAGCCATGATTAAGAAGTCAGCCCAATTGTCACTGGGATAATGAAGAAGCAAGGATATATGCCAGGAGCTAGGCTTGGGAGGAATGGACGTGGTTTTCCATCCCTTTCAGATTTCAAAAGCCAAACTTCTAGAAGAGGTTTGGGTTATGAGTCTGATGGGGAAGAAGAAGACTTTGAGCCTAAGAAGTGGAAGGTTATCAAGTTTTCAAGGCTCAAGATATGAAGTATGTGGTAGCTACTAAACCATGGGTTTTCAAGGGAATATTGAAGCCCAAATTTGAGATTTTCAAAGATATCCTTCAAGTAGAAATCTCTAAGAGGATTGACTTGGTTGAGGAAATAGAGAAGATGACTATCAAGAAGGAGAAGCCTTAAGATCAAGCACTACCAATGGACCTATCCATTGACCTTGTTGCCTTTATCGAATAAAGAATCAAATATGTACTTTACGAGGATGTATTTGTGCCCAACCTTATTGAAGAAGAGGACATTGTTTATGTGTCAAAATTTGATGCAATAAAGAATCAATTTGCTTACTTGTGTCATGCCTTTCGTAATGCCATTATGCATCATAATTTACATTTCACTAGCATATTTGACATCCGTACCATTCGAACTCATTACATTAATCTTGGTACAATTAACAAACCCAAGAATATATGCATTGCACGTGATATAACTCCTAAAGAGAGAAAGATATTTAAAAATTACTAAAAAAAACATGAAGAATTCTTCGCTTGGTCCTATGATGACATGCTTAGAATTGGGAGAAGTATCACTGAGCACATGATTCCAACAAATCCATACATGAAGCCGGTCAAGCAAAAGTTAAGAAGGTTGAGGTTGGAATGGGCTCAAAAAATCCAAGAAGAAGTCTCCAAACAAATTGAAGCCTAGTTTTTTAGATGCGGTGAAGTATCTGGCATGCTTAGTTAACATCGTGCTAGTGCCAAAAAAGGATGGAAGGGTCTAAATGTGCGTTGATTATCAAGACTCTAGTAAGGCCTTATCGAAGGATGATCTTCCTTTGCCTTACATTGATGTGTTAGTGGATAGCACCGCCACCAGTGTGATGTTTTCCTATGGGTTTTTGGGATATAACCAGATAATAGTGGCCAATGAAGACAAGATGAAAAAAACGTTCATTACGGAATGGGGAACCTACTATTACAAAGTGGTACCCTTTGGATTGAAGAATTCGAGAGTAAACTTTTTGGCCATGAACCCAATTGACGTTGATGAACCATGGGAGTTGGATTTCCTAAATGAACATCTGGGCGTAATCTTGGTAGTAGGATGGAGAATGTTCTTCAACCGAGCTATGAATTGAAATGGTACTGAAATAGGAGTTATTCTGGTCTTACCAATGAAATAAGTTATCCTTTTTGCTAAGAAGCTAGAGTTTCGAGTTACCAATAATATGGTTGAGTATGAAGCCTGTGCCTTTGGGTTGGAAGTTATGATTGCAATGGGCATTGATGAAATATAAGTGTTATGAGATTCAAAACTAGCCATCTCTCAAGCCAATAAATATTGGGATTTACGGGAAGGAATGTTAAAACCGTACCTTGACCACATCAGAAGGTTGATTGGGAGGTTCAAGCAGTGTACCTTCACCTATCTTCCTAGAATTAAGAATTAGGTGGCTGACGCTTTAGCCTCTCTGGCATTAGTTTGGGTGAATACTCAAGATTCAATGGTGAGACCAATAATGCTATCATAAGCATAAGGTCCTTGTTATATGGAACCTCACATAATAGAGGCTGCAGTTGATGAGAAGCCATGGTTCTATGACACGAAAAGATACTTGGAAGAGATAATTTTACCAAATGGGGCTAATGAGAAAGATAGGGTTATACTACAAATGTTGGCCTAACAATTTACTTGTCATTAATGAGTGATGTATAAGAGAAAGCCAGAATGGATGCAATTGACGTATGTCGATGAGAAATAAGCTCGAAGGCTCATTGAGGAAATCCATAGTGGTATATGTAGACCATATATAAATGGGCTAATGTTTGCCAAGAAGATAATGAGGCAAGGTTTTTACTAGCTAACCATGGATACAGATTGTGTCCAAGTTGTGAAAAGGTGTTACCAATGCCAAATCATTGGAAACTTGATTCACCAGCCACCCTTGGAGCTACAAGGAATGGTGGCGTTATGGCCTTTTGCTATATGGGGAATTGACATTAGAGGCGAGATAAAGCCATCAATTTCTCATGGGCATAGATATATGGTGGTGGTGATTGACTACTTCACCAAATGGATAGAAGCTGAGTCCTACAGTAAACTGAGGGCAAAGCAGATGGTGAAATTCATTGAAAATAATATCATATGTAGATTCAGAGTGCGACATCACGTTGTGACTGACAATGGGTTTTATTTTCAGGCTGAGACTAAAGCCTTACTTGAGAAGTATGGAATTGAACATCATAAGTCATCTCCATATGAGCCATAAGCAAATGGAGTAATAGAAGTAGCCAATAAAAACATTAAGAAGCTATTAGCCAAAACAATGTAGATGTACAAAGATTAGGCAGAGAAGCTATTATTTATGCTATGGGGTTATAGAACAACACCCAAAAGTTCAACAGGCATGATGCCCTTCTCGTTGGTGTATGGTTCAGAAAGGTTCCTATTGATTGAAATAGAAATGAAATCAACGAGGGCTCTGATGGAAGCAAAAAATCTTGAAGGGGACTGGATTAACAATAGATGTGAACAATTGGCCTTGATTGATGAGAAAAGAATGAAGGCCAGATATCACATATAACTATACCAAAAACGGGCTGCTCGAGCATTTAACAAGAGAATAAAGGTAAGGAAGTTCAAGGAAGGGAAATTGGTCCTTAAACAGGCTAGGACAATAGTGTTTGATCCGAGAGGGAAGTTCAGACCCAACTGGGAGGGCACATTCATTGTGATGAAGGTTATGTCTGACAGAGCTATCATCCTATCAAACATGAAAGGAAATGAGTTCGTGTAGCCCATCAACATGGACATGATAAAGAAATACTATGTGCGAAAGAAGAAAAAAAAAAGAAAAAAAAGAGAGAAAATTTATGAGAAAAAAATAATTAATTAGAAAACAAAAAAAGCTGATTAATGACAGGAGTTGTCTCATTATGCGCATATTGTTCGAAGAACAAATGATTGTACCTTTATTAATGGAATCAAATTGTTTGGAAATAAATATACCTTTGAAATGTCTTATTATTTTGCATGAAAACAAAAGGAAAATATCTAACATCTAAGCTAACAATAAAACTATCAATGTCGCCTCTACCAAATCGATGGACTACAAATAAGCTCACCATATCGCTCACGACACTATCGAGCTAAAATGACAAGATCAGGAATGGAAGCCTGAAAGTTACCCAATCCTTATACTGATCATTTGTCTCAAAATCAAGATCATGGAACAGATTCCTCTCGATGGTCTGATGTGGCCAAGAATCCTTCACACGCTCTAGATAATGATCAAACAATCTCCCAGGACTGAAAGTAGTCGGTGAATCCATGATCCTCTACTTAAGTCCATATTGCTGACGTAGTCTAGCCGGATCATAGAATAAACTGTGGGTGAAACCTGGGAGATTGTTTAGCAATCTAAAAAAGAAGAAAAAAGAGAAAAAGAGAGAAAAAAGAAGAAGAAAAAAGAAAGAAAGAGGGTAAAGGGAAAGAGAAAATATAGAAATTAAAATACAAGAAAGACTCTACGTTGACCTTAAGACACTAAAGGAATTTTCAAACAAAACTGATGATGAGAATCCGGCCATGGCAATAGTTTAGTAACCAATCGGGAAAAAAGAGTGACATCAGTTAATAGAATTTTCGACTTAAATCACATGGAAGAATTTCTCTAGATACTAGAAAGCAGTTTGTTGAAGAACACACTGAACAAGGTAAAATTTAGAATTGATTTTACGTCATCAAGAGATGATTGATATTTTACAAGAACTTGCAAATGCAATGGAAGAATTTCAATAAGTCCAAGAATCAACAACATGATAAGGAACTCCCTAGTGAAGAGCATGATGAATATAAGAGAAGTCGAGAATGAATAATGTTAGAACATGACAAATCAAGAATTTCCCTAGTGGACGAGAAAGAATCAAGAATACTCTGGCATGAAACCTGTTGAATATAAGGACTAAAGAGGATTAGAGAAGGATGAAGAATACTTGAAAGAAGGGCATAAAACCTAGCGAATACAAAGTTTGAGGCGATCAAAAAGGGTATTAAGGATACTCGACCGAAGGCACGAAGAATGAGAAGGTCTAAAGATTGCGAAGTAATGCATGATAGAAGTTTATCCCGTTGGCATGCATTAGAAGGGAACCCTAAGAACTAGGCGCACTTAAGATTGTTTTAAGCCATTAGAATAATCACCAGCCCTAAGAAAAGATACACTGAAGAATGTTGAAAATGCTAAGAAGTAGGTGCACTTAAGAGTGTTTTAAGCCCTTCGAATAGGGAAGAGGCATAAGCCCTAAGAAGAGGCACATTAAGGAGTGTTGAAAACCCTAAGAAGTAGTATTCTTCAGAGTGTTCAAAGGTCTTAGAATAGGCGCACTAAGAAGTGTTACCAAACCCTAGGAAGTAGGTGTATTAAAGAGTGTTAGAAACCCTAAGAAGTAGGTGCACCGAAGAGTGTTTTGTCATAGCATCATAAGGATGCTTTCTAGCCCTTGAATAGGCACTTTAGCACTCGATTGTGCACATTAGCTCTTAAATGGGCACATTAGGCCTCTGATGGGCACACTGGCCCTTTAGGAGGCACATCAATCCTTAAATGGGCACACTAGCCCTTGATTGGGCATATCAGCCCTTGAGTGGGCCCTTCAACCCTCGAATGGGCATAACTTTTGTAGCAATAGAAGGAGAGAAAGAAAATGATGAGAAAATCTAATATAATGAAGACGAAGGCGAAGATGTGGAGATGGAAGAAAGAAAGACAAGACGAGAGTACTTTGTCGACCTTTATGACTCATAAACCTCTCTAAAGCAGGGGTAAGCTATAGACACCAAATTTTTTAAGCTCAATGATGAAATGAAGATGAATGTTGAGTAATGCAAATGACTAAAATGCCTTTGGAAGCCAAGAAAAGAAAGCTGAGAAGGAGTCAATGAAAAATTTTAAAAACTAACATGTGACACCAAAAAAATCACATAATTTAATGTAGAAGGATTCTGTTGTTGAGTCATATGTTGTTACGAAGCTATGCATGTCTAGTTTTCATAGAAATTTATAGATCACAAATTGGAGTTTGTTATATGTGATCGAATAGACAAAGGTCAAAAGGGATGGTATTGTGAAGTGCCAAAATAGGATGGACCAAATGAGAGTAGATGCCTGGCTATTGACCGACACTCACCCGATTGTCTGACAAATTGCCTGGTGGTTGGCCCTATAATTTGGAAATTTTTGTTTAAAATCTTCCTCTTTTGGATTTTGCTTCCTTTTTTAATTCCAGCCCTTAACTATATAAACCCCTCATTGGCTCATTTCCCAAGACATTGAGTATTGAGAATAATCATCTTTAATACCTCTTGAAGACATGTTCAAGAATTCGAGAAGCCTTTTGTAATTTAAAGAAAACTCCTTATGAACTTTGTAAAGGGAGAAAACCCAACATTGGATTTCTTAATGTTTTTGGATGTAAATGTTTTATTTTAAACACCAAGGATAACCTTGGAAAATTTGATGCAAAAGCCGATGTTGAAATTTTTATTGGCTACTCCAACCATAGTAAAGCATATAGAGTTTTTAATAAAAAGACTCTTGCTATTGAAGATTCTATGCATGCTGAATTTGATGAAACTAATGTGATTTCTTCAAAGAATTTAGATGATGATATTGTTGAGGTAGAACGACAAATGAAGGAATCAAGACTTGATGAAAAGAGCCAAGATGAATTACAACTTCAACAAGAAAAGCTTGAGGAAGTAAATAATTCTTCCCAAGAATTACCAAAGGAATGGAGGTACGCAAAAGCTCACCCTAAAGATCTAGATCTTCTTTTAGGAACTTTTGTAATCATTTTGCATTTGTCTTTAAATTTGAACCAAAATCTTTTAAAGAAGCCCAGAATGACGAAAGTTGGATTTTGGCTATGCAAGAAGAATTGAACCAATTTGAGAGAAATCAAGTTTGGGAATTAGTCCCTAGACCCTAAAATAATTCCATTATAGGCACTAAATGGATTTTTAGAAATAAAGTAGATGAAAATGGCACCATTATTAGAAACAATGCTAGACTTGTTGCTTAAGGATGCAATCAAGAAGAAGGTATTGATTACGAGGAAACCTTTGCACCGGTTGCTAGATTAGAATCCATTAGAATGTTGTGTGCATTTGCATGTTATAAAAATTTTACATTATATCAAATGGATGTCAAAAGTGCATTTTTAAATGGTTACATTATGGAGGAAGTATATGTCAAGCAACTTCTTGGTTTTCAAAATCATGATTTTCCAAACCATGTTTTCAAACTCAAAAAGGCACTTTATGGCTTGAAATAAGCACCAAGAGCATGGCATGATAGATTGAGCAAACTTCTCATTGATAATGGTTTTGAAATGAAAAAATTTGATACCACTCTTTTTGTTAAAACAAAAAATGATGATTTATTAATTGTTCAAATCTATGTTGATGATATTATATTCAATGCTACTAATATTTCTATGTGTGAAGAATTTTCCAAGTGCATGCAACAAGAATTTGAAATGAGCTTAATAGGAGAATTAAATTTCTTCCTTGGACTTCAAATCAAGCAATCAATAGATGGGATCTTCATAAATCAAGCTAAATAGATAAGAGATCTTCTCAAGAAGTTTAGCATGGATAATTCAAGGACAGATAACACACCTATGGGTACATTAACCAAGCTCGACAAAGATGAGAAAGGAAAAGATGTTGACGAAACAAAATATCGAGATATGGTTTGCTCTCTTTTGTATTTAACTGCTAGTAGACCCGATATTATGTTTAGTGTGTGTATGTGTGCTAAATTTCAATCTTGTCCAAAGGAATCTCACCTTAAGGCTGTTGACACATCCAAAAAAGGATTGTCTCCCAAGTATAGGAGTGTCGAAGTAATAAACCTAGTAAGTCCGGGGTCGATCCACGAGGAAGGAGATTTTAGCGTTACAAACTATAAGCTAAGCAAATATGATATGAATAATTCAAAGATATGACAAGATAAAATCAAGAATAGATGAGAATAATTAAAATGCGCAAGTAAAAGGAATTAACACAATAATAATGAGAGCTAAGGTTAGGGGATCCGTCCTTGATATTTCAAATAAGGATAAATAACCCATTTTAGTTATATGAATTATATTTGTTTCATTACCAATATTTATACCACTACTTGTAAATGGGTTCAAGCATCCAATGTGCCAATCACTATATGTCTACACAAATCAAGGTTCCTAACTAGATTCATGTTGGTAAGGAAGAACCATACGACATCTAGAAAGGATCCAAGCATTTGATGTGCCAAGGATTGTCGACAATGGATCAAGAGCTCCACTTTACAAGTGGTGTCAAGATTGATTAAAGAAATTAATATAAATCATATAAACAACACAAGATTATGATTATTAAGCACGTATTAAAGGGTTCGAGAATCCTTACTCTCATATCAAGGGTTTCACCCTTTCACCTTAGCAAAAGAGAAATTAGAAAGACATTATAAGGGAAAGAAAATAAATTATAAGAAAAAGGAAATTCATTAATAACATAGAAATACAAGAGAGAAAAACAATACAAGATCCCAGCAAAGGCCAAGATGCCCTAATGGGTCATAAGGCACCTCTATTTATAGATACATTCAGGGGCAAACTTGTCAAATTATAAAGGAATAGTTGTCAAATGTTAGGTGAACTAACTTTGACCATTGGGATCATTAGATGCACCACTTTGACCACCGATTTTGACATTGAAATATTGAGAATTTTAATCATATGTCTTCATGAAATTGTAGATATTTCTCTTAGCTTTCTAGAACATATTGATTTGCATAATTTGGATACGTATTTTGAGAGATATGGTCCAAATACTAAGGCCTGGTCAGACTGGGCTGAGACTGTAGATAGGTTCACTTCAAGCCCAATTTTGGTCCAATACGAGCCCGAATTTGATGATACTTATGAAATACAATCTTGTAGATAATTGAATCAGCTTTCCAAAACATTAAGATTTACACCATTATGATCTATAAATAGAAAGTTATGCCCATTTTACCGAACCTACATCAAAACTAAAATTAAGAGAAAGTTAATTCAAAGGATGTAAAGACTACAAATATGCTTAAGTTGAGGAATTTAATGACACTATTAATGCAATATGATGAATTAAGCTCTCATTAAGCATACATATTTAAGTGTTCATCAGCTGTCAAGAGGATATTTTGATATCTTCTTGGAACCATAAATCTGGGTCTTTGGTATTATAAGTGTGATATCTTTGATCTAATTAGTTATTTCAATGCGGACTTTGTCGAAAGCCTTCTTGATAGAAAGAGCAATAGTGACTGTTGCCATTTTCTACGACATGCATTAGTCTCATGGTTTAGTAGGAAACAAAATTCTGTTGCCTTATCAACCACAGAAGCCGAGTATGTTACAGCAGGAAGTTGTTGTGCACAAGCTCTTTGGATGAAACAAATTTTAAAAGATTATGGTGTGGTATTTGATCATATTCCCATCAAATATGACAATACTAGTGCCAGCAACATTTCAGAAAATCCCATACAACACTCTAGACTAAGCATCAAGAGATTAGACATCATTTTATTAGAGATCATGTTCAAAAAGGTAATATTTCTTTAGAATTTGTTCCTGCCGATAAACAATTAGCCGATATTTTTACTAAACCCCTTAGTGAAGATAAATTTTGCACTATTAGAAGATAATTAGGCATGTTGGATATGTCTTGATTTTTCTTTTATATGACAATCTTTGAATGGTAGCATATGTTAAGGGGGAGAATATATTTAGGGGGAGTAATTAATTTGATTACATCTTTTTGATGATAATAAAAGGGGGAGAAATGGTTGGATTGCTTATATTCATAACTAGTGCCGTGTTTTTGCTTATTCTTGATTTTATTTTTATTCTTGATTTTAGATATTATTTTAAAGCAATCAATTGTTTGTCATCATCAAAAAGGGGGAGATTGTTAGCCCTAAAGCTACATGATAATTTTGATGATAACAATACGCATTGATTCATTAAGGTATTACTAATATATTTATTTATGTGCAAGAATAAGATCATTGAAATAATTGTAAAATCAAGAAGAGGCTTATTAAAATGAACTGTTGAAGCTGAGGAGAAGACTACATGTTAAAGGCACCAAAGTTTAAAAACAAG
This sequence comes from Boswellia sacra, assembly GCA_013180625.2. NCBI lineage: Eukaryota > Viridiplantae > Streptophyta > Magnoliopsida > Sapindales > Burseraceae > Boswellia > Boswellia sacra. The sequence continues at coordinate 101,960 of SNVD02005867.1, forward strand.
GTTTGACTCAAGGAATGTGACACATGAGCAATGTTACAGCAACATGATCAGTGTAAACAACAGTTGGGGAACCAATTAAATAAGATTGAAACTTGGCCAACACAAATACTACTGCAACTAGTTCTTTTGTAGTTGTAGTGCAATTCATTTGTGCATCATTCAAAGTTCTACTTACATAGTATATCACATAAGGCTTACCTTCTCTTTTTTTGTCCTAAGACAGCACCAATAGCATAATAGCTCACATCATACATCAATTTAAAAGGCAAGGACCAATAAGAAGATTGCATAATTACAGTAGTTGTTAAAAGTCTAATTAACTTATCAAAAGCATTGTGACATTCTTGAGTTCATTCAAAATAAGTATCTTTTATGAAGAGATTACAAACAGGTTTAGATATAGCACTAAAATTTCTGGTGAACCTCCTATAAAATCCAGCATGCCCAAAGAATGAACAGACCTCTTTGACTATATTTGGTGGAGGCAAATGGGAAATCAATTCCACTTTTGTTTTATCCACTTTAATTCCCTTGGAAGACACCATATGACCTAAGATAATAACGATATTTTTCCCAATTCAATAAAACATTTTTCTTTACACCTTTTTACGACTTTTCTAAGTTTTCAAGACAATTATCAAAAGAATTTTCAAGGATAGTTAAATCATCCATGAGAACTTCTAAATAATGCTCAACCATGTCACAAAAAATGCTTAACATACATATTTGGAAAGTAGTTGGAGCATTACAAAGTCTAAGAGGCATCCTTCTAAATGCGAAAGTGTCAAAAGGGCGTGTAAATGTGGTCTTTTCTTGGTCTTCAAGTGCAATAGGAATTTGGTAATAGCCTGATTAGCCATCAAGAAAATAGTAGTAGGAATGCCCTGCTACTCTTTGTAAAATTTGGTCAAGGAATGGTAACGAAAAATGGTATTCTCTAGTGACAGCATTTAATTTCCTATAGTCAATACATATCCTCGAACTGGATAAGACTTGAGTTGGCAATGATTCATCCTTTTCATTTTTGACCATTGTAATGCTAGATTTCTTAGGTACTACTTGGTGTGGGGCTTACCCACTTACTATCTAAAATAAGGTAGGTAATTCCCATATCAAATAGTTTGAGAACTTCAACCCTAATGACCTCTTTAATATATGGATTTAATCTTCTTTGAGGTTGTTGGGATGTTTTGACATTTTCTTCTAAATGTATTCATGTGTACAAATCAAAGGTTTAATGCCTTTTATGTCTTTTAAAGTCCACCAAATTACATTTTTAAGCCTCTTGAGTACTTCTATCAACTTACCTTGTTGCTCGCATGCTATTATATGATGCCATGAAATGGTGGTGGCCTCATGTTGATACTGAAGGATCATCACTTATAATTGGATGTTTATTTTGTAGAATTTATTTCATTGTTGAAGAATAAAGCAACGTAATCCTCTTCCCCTATCCTCCATATTTGAAGGAAATGTAATCTATCATCCACCTTCTTTTTATGAATGAATGTATAACTCTTATTTGATTGAATAATCACATCACATGTCTAAACGAGGATAAAAATGAAAAATGTTCATAAAACTAATAACTTGAGTGGACTATATGCCAATATGAGATATTTTTATTTGGTATACCCTAGTGGAGGTCGGATATTGATCTGGGCAGGTCAAAATGACTCGTACCTAACTTCTCGAACCCATCTCTAAAGGGATGAGGGTAGTTTACGTCTTAAATCGAATGATCGGATTGCCCCTATTCATTCACAATTAAATAATTGGGTTGTGACTCATTTTCTCCATATGTGCCCATAGCACGTTTGTGTTCTCTTAAGTCTTGAAATAGGCTTTGACATAGTGTTATGGTCATAAATGTTCCAACGAGATAAAAGCCCCATTCATAGTGGCAACTCTACTAGGGATACGAGAAGTTTATTCCGATTGGGATACCAAATTTTGATACCTCAGGTTGACATTTTGAGTCCTTGCATCAGTACACTTTTGACACACAACTAGCATGAACAACCTAAATTAGTCGTGTGGCATTAACATGGGAATTCTTTGGCTCCATTCAACCCCTAGATGACTCATGTTGGTGTCATCACCTCCGAGCACGTACCATTGAATTGATATAAAACAAGGACATGTGCCATGAGTTAAGGTTATCATGGCAATTAGAAAGTGTAGACATTGAATTTTCGAGATGAATGTTGAGTAATGAAAATGACCAAAATGCCCTTGAAAGCTGAAGTGAGAAGGGGTTAATGAAAGGTCTAGAAAACTGACATGTGATTTAAAAAAATCACAAAAATTAATCCAAGAGGAATATAATGATGAGTCATATACCATTGCGATGCTACAGATTTCTAGTTTTTATACAATTTATATATCACAGATCATAGTTAAGCTTCAATAACATGATTAAACAGGCAAATGTTGAGGGGACTACACTGCAAATAGTCAAAATAGGAATGACCGAATAAAGAATAGTCGACCCGTTGCCAAACAGCTGCCTGACTGTTGACCAACAATCGCCTAATGGTCAGACAGCTACCCGACCATTGAGTGATAGCTGCCTGGCTGTCTGATAGTTGCTCGGTGTTTTGCTAATAGTAGCTTTACTGTTGGCCATGTATTTTAAAAAATTTTCACTAACGACCTTCGATATTTGTTTCTTTGCTCACCTGTATAAAGCGCCGCCACCCCCCCCGGCTCACTTTTGGAGACACATCTCTTCTCCCTCTTGAAGACACATTCAAGAACTGGAGAAGTCTTTTCTAGTATAAAGTTTTTAGGCGTCCTATTACTCTGAACTCGGAAAGGGTACGTATTGAGAGCAATCCTCTTTTATCGCCCTTATTTTCTTATTTACTTTTTTGCTTAGAATAAGCATGCCTAGATTTTAATTTTATGCTTAAGAGCATGTCTAGGGTTATTATGAACTGTTCTAACCCTTATTTGTTTTGCGAGATGGATAAGCGTGTCGGGGTAAGTCCACTATCCCTTCTGTATTAGAATCATGTTTATGAATTTAATTTTCTTTGCAAATGCTTAGAATCATACTTAGGGGCACATGCTTAGAATTATGCTTAGGAGAATATGATTAGAATCATACTAGGAAGACTTATAATTCTTTTGAAGTAGCTAGGAAATAACACAGAATAGGTAAAAATTATCATAATGCCTCTTTGATTATTTAGATTGGGCTAGAATAGCCTTGTTTGGTTTTGATTGTTTGATTTAGGTTAGAAAATGCCATGATAACCATGTTTAGGCTATAAATGCCATGAAATTATGAATTACTATGAAATATGCTAGCTAGAATGCCATGATAAAATATCAAATCTATGATACTAGATTATGGCTTTGTATTGAATTAATTCATTTATGAATATATGAATGTGCTATGAATACACCATGTTTAGAAGTGCTATTGAATGATGCTATGAAGCAGTGGTAGACTCACATTGATAGAGGGGGACCATCACTTATAATTGAATGAATCTATGAATACTATCTTTGAAGTGTTTAGAAATATAATTACTTTATTTATTATTGAAGAACAATCAATGTAATCCTCTTCCCCTATCCCCCATGTTTAAAGGAAATATAACTCTATTTGCCTCCCTCTTTCTATGTAGGAATATACAACTGTCATGAATGAAATCACCTCACATGTCTTAAAGAAGATAAAATGAACAATGTGTGCCTAAAATGAACAACATTAAGTGGACTATGTAACGGCATGAGATGTCATTATTTGGTATTTCCTAGTGGAGGTTGGATCCTAATATGGGCAAGTTGAATGACTTGTACCGAAGTTCCCAAACCCATCTTTAAAGGGATGAGGGTAGTTTAGGTCTTGAAGCAAGGGATCAGATTGCCCTCATTTATTCCCAATTGAATAATTGGATGGTGAGTCCATTCTCTAGATGTGGCCATGGCTCTTTTGTGTTCCCTTAAGTCTCGAAAAAGGCTTTGACACAGTGTCATGATCGCAAACACTCTGGCAAGATGAAAGCCCTATTCATAAGGGCAACTTCATTAGGGATAAGAGAAGTTGATTCTGATAGGGATATTAAATTCTAATAGCTGATATCGGTATAATGAATCCTTGCATCATTACACTTTTGTACACAATGAGCTTGAACTACCTAAACTAGTCATGTGGCATTGGCATGAGAAGTCTTTGGCTCCATTTGGTGCCCAGATGACTCATGTTGGTGTCACCACCTTTGAGCACGTACCATTAAATTGGTATAAAAAGAGACCAGCCTAAGGGGGCATCTCTCGCTCGAAGGAGCCTAGACCGTTGGACCTTTGAGACTCAACCTCATGTAGAAGAATTTAGAGATTTCCAATATGATCTATGTCCAAAACTCATGTTGAAATGTTTGTCTATGGCTATAAATTCCCAATGATTAGAATAACATCCACTTAAACCTCATGGAACCATGAACGAATGCCACATGTCGAATCACGCATGAGAACAAAATGGGGACGTGCCACGAGTTAAGGTTATCGTGACATCTAGAAAGCCATGTTATGATAAGATCAGTGCCAAGAGGCATTTGAGAAGAGAAATACTTGTAGAATCTGCCAGTTTTAAGCCACCAAAACTTGGTAAGAATTTGATTCTATACTTTACTCTCAAGGAGGAGGCCATCGGTGCTATGCTGGCATAAAATGAAAAGAACGATGCAGAACATGCCATCTATTATCTTAGCAAGAAGTTACTATCATACGAGATGAAGTACAACTATGCAGAGAAAACATCCTTAGCCATGGTTTGGCTTTCAAAGAAGTTAAGGCATTATTTTTAGTATTATAAGATTAAGGCTGTCTTAAAGGAGGATCCAATGAAGTATCTTTACGAAGCATCATCATTGGTGGGGAAGCTATCAAGATGGCTGGTCTAGTTGTCAAAATTTGACATTGAGTATGTCACTAAGAAGGTGCTAAAAGGAAGAGTAGTAGTAGAGTTTTTGGCCACGAATCTGATCGATTTGATGAGCCATGGGAGTTAGAATTCTTAGATGTACATCTAGGGATAATCTCGATAATGGGATGGACTTTGACAGAGTTGTTAATCATAATGGTGCCAGAATAGGAATTATTCTCGTATCACCAACTAAAGAAGTCACTCCACTCGCTAGGAAGTTGGAGTTCAGAGTCACCAACATCATAGATAAGTACGAAGCCTGTGCCTTTAGGTTAGAAGTTGTGATTGTGATGGGCATTGATGAAATAAAAGTGTTGGGAGATTCAAAATTGGTCGTCTCTCAAACCAATGAAGATTGGGATCTATGGAAAGGAAGGTTAAAACTGTACCTTAAGCACATCAGAAAGTTGGTTGGGAGGATCAAGCAATGTACCTTCTGCCATCTCCCCATAAATAAGAATAAGATGGCTGACGCTTTCACCTCTTTGGCATTAGTTTGGGTAAGTACCCAACAGTTGTTGGTGAGACCAATAGTGATACCATAAGCATGGGGTTCTTATTATATGGAACCTAATGTAATGGAGGTTGAAGTGGACAGAAGCCAGGGTTCTATGACTTGAATGAATACCTAGAAGAGAGGATTCAGCCAGTTGAGGCCAACAAAAAAGATAGGGTTGTATTGCGAAGATGGGCTCAATAATTTACTTGTCATCAAGGAGTGATGTATAAGAGAATTCCAGAAGGGATGCAATTGAGATGTGTCGATGAGAAAAAAACAAAAAGACTTATGGAAGAAATCCATAGTGGTGTATGTAAGCCACACATAAATGGACTAATGCTTGTGAAGAAGATAATAAGGCAAGGCTTTTATTGGCTAACCGTAGAGATGGACTATGTCTAATTTGTTAAGAGGTGTCACTAGTGTCCAATCAATAGGAATTTGATTCATCAACCACCCTTAGAACTATAAGAGACGACAACACTATAGCTTAGGCAAAAGTTAAGGCATTAAAGAAAAGAAGAAAACACCCGCTGAGTTGAAAACCCAGAAAGGGCAATTTAGGCAAAAGTTAGGGTAAGCTAGCTAAGTTGAAAACCCAAAAAGAGCGACTTAGGCAAAAATTGAAGCATTGAAAAAAATGAATGAAATGAAAAATGAGTGAACTTGCTAGGTCGAAAACCCGAAACGGTTGTTTAGGCAAAATTTAGGGATAAAAGAAAAACATGAAGAAGTAAAAGACTGCTATTGAATCTCTTACTCGGATCAATCCTGACTTGATCCATTCCAATGAATGTCTTAGCTAGAATCAAGGGAACTGTTGTGAAACCAAGTCCCATATGAGGAATGATGGCCATGAGACTAATGTCTCCAAAACTGTCTGGTGAGACCAATACAAACTGCACAAGAAGGCTAAACTGAAGAAGGCGAAGCCATTCAAACAAAGTCCTGTCCATCATTTCCAACAAAGGCATGATGGAAGATAATGTCAACATACTGCCTCTAGTGTGAATCCTATGGTAGAAATCAGGAAGCTGAAGAAGTGGGCAAGATCGAACATCGATGGTGTTTGGACAGTAGGTAAGATGATACTCTCGAAACTGGATGAATGAGAACTGAGTATGGTAGAGAATTCCTCATACAAGGGGCAAAGCTCTTGCCTATTAAAGTGAAATATCTAGTCATGAGGGTCCCAGAAGGTCGTGCATTCTTTAAGAAAAAGGGAAGTCAAGCTTTACATGCTGGAGGAACTTCAGATGATAAAGATCGGTGGATTCAAGTCGTTTCCAGTCGTCATCATTCAAAGGTTTTAAAAGAGATCGGAGGATCTTGAGAGAGGCCTCAGATATATTGAATAGAGTGAAGAGGCATTGAAAAGCATGAAAGAAATCTTGAGAAACAAGAGAGAAGTGTTGGAGAAGCAATAAAGAGGAAGGCCACTTAAACAGTGCATAAAACGAAGTAAAAAAGGGAAAGAAAAGAGAAAAATCATCGGGTGAACTGTCGACCAATTGTCTAACTGTTGCCTAGCAGTTACTTAATAGCCGCCCAGTTGTCTAACAGTCGCCCGACAGTTATTAGGGCAAAATAGCCCTTTAGCCCTTTCTTTCGCATGTTTTTCGACTTCTAGAACGTATATCGAAGAGCGATTTTGAGTGTGAGATTTACAGATTTTGTAGTTTATTTTGAATAGAATAATTGATGATGTAGAAAAAAATTTGAATAAATTTGGATGTAAATTTGTTAAAATACACGTAGTGCATAGAGTTGGAAATATAAAATTATCATTAAGTTTATGAAAATTGTTTACATTCGATTATACATCATAGAAGTTCATACATAAAAGTAAAATGAATGTTTCCATGAAAGAAGTCAGTAGTGATAGTCCTCACTTATTGCCATCTTTGTCGATATCAAAGGAGAAGACAGCAACTTGAGCCTGAAGATGCTCAACCTCCTACTGGAGACAAGTATCCTCCTGATGACTCGTCTAACCGAGCAAAAGAATGACATAGTTAGAAAAACTATTGAGTTAGAAATCATGCATACATGAAGCATCGAAGGTATTTTATATGATACTGATATGACATCTGCAAAACATATCCATAAGAAGTGGCCTACGTGTGAAAAACTCGCTCTATAGAAGATCGTGGTACCTACATCTCATTGCATTTTATGATTAATAGTTGATTGAAGAATAACAAAAAACTTAAGGAACATATAACCAAAAGACTTACTATAGTAGTGTCCTGTGGAACAAAAGGAACAGGCATGTTCGAATCCTCAGTAATCGACTGTTGATTTGTCCACCAGCATCCCATTTGTAGAAAACATTTCTAGGATAAGCCTAGAGATCGCCAATCATTTTGTCGACCAAAACAGTTGGCGCAGATAAAAGAGCTAGAGGTGGATGTGGTGGCTGAGCGGTAGTAGAAAAGGAAGTCGGTGTGCCAGTACTTGGAGAGGAGGCTCTTAATCCCTTCCGACAGCGAGTGGAAGAGCTACCAATATGACTGGACATAGCAAAAGGATGGGGAGTCTCATTAGCAAACTAGCCAGGTCTAGTGTGTAACGAGGTGGCTCAAACCTAATTGATTTAAGAAGTCATCATCAATGAGAGCTCGATCGTGTTCAAGTGAATACCGATTATATAGTCTAACACCCCTGGCTCTATGGCCAAATTAGCTGAATCTATCATCAGAATCGGTGACGAAGGAGGAATTATATAACGTGATAAGCCATTGGACCAATCCCATACACGATCAACCAAATACCACATTAGGCTGTTTACACAAGGTAGAAGAATATGGTAGTAGTTGAATGGAAAGCCAACCCTCATAGCCGTCGACCAATTCTCCTTGGGAACCCACCACTCGGAATGAATCTATGAAGAATAAAGAAACATGGTAAGATTATGATGAAATAAAGTATTGACTATAACATCTTTTATCTTCTCCCAGGCCGTCATATGAATGTAATCACGAAAGAAGTCCAGCTCATGAGACCTCTCGAGCTCTGCACGACGTTCAGCCCACCTCCTTATTCGTGGGAAAGAAAAGCCCTCGCAAGTGGGGAGTGGGGAAAGAAGAAATCCTAACTTATATGCCCACATCTGTCATTGATAAGATAGAATCAGACAAAGAATTCACACAGATAAAACATGAAGGTGTAGAGAAGAAAAGAAGTTACCTCAAGAAGCCTAGCAAACCTAGTAATCCTAGAAACACCTCGATTGACGAGCACGATCTAAACCGAAATATAACTGGCCAAGAGCAGCACAGTCCCAGTCGAAATCCCTTACTCAATCGAGATCTTGGAGGGCAGTAAGTAGAGCCAAGAAGGTGATTCTCAACGCATTGGCAAAGAGTGTTGAACTGAGTAGATACACTATAATGCTACATACATACTAATCTACCTCGACTAGAGTCAAGTTGGAACTCCTATTACAATACTCATACAATGCAACATATCGAATTGCGACTTTATCTTTGACCTTTACATCACACCCAAGAAGTTGCCAGACAAGTTCTGCTGATCCCTTGAGTCTGCGATATTGGCATTAATAGGAATGACTTCACCATCACATGGAAGGCCAGTCAGAGCGACAATATCTAGAGGCATAATGGTTACCTCACCAATTGAAAGATGGAATGTCTGGGTCATATCTATCCACCTCTCACATATAGCAGCTAACGCTCGATGATTGATGTACCAAGTAACATATAAGCTGGTAGCAGCAATCCTACTTCTAATAGCCTCATTCTTTATCCCTGAGAATGAATTATGGGCTCCAGAAAAAGACCCACACATTCATTTTGGAAAAGTTACTTAGTAATATAAATCTAAAAAATATACAGGAATTCGAGGGGTATACCCCAAGAATTACAACCAAGACGTAAAATCCAACAATAAATCAAATAAAAGGCTTACACGGCATGAACAACATAAATTTCCAAGGAACATAAATAGCCTAACATGAAAAAGGAAAAAAATAGTAGTGAAAAAAATGGTACAAACATAAAGAAAAGGAAAAAAAGTCCAATAAAGCAAAAGCTCTAACCCTTTTTGTTCTTCTTCTTCTTACCCTTCTTTGAAGGGGTAGCCGAGGTGTCTGAATGAGTATGGTCAAGTCTATTGGAGTGACCACACATTTTGTTCTTTTGGTAGTTCTAAGAGGCGAAATGGAAATCTCTAAATGATTACATGCATAGAAAATTCCTAGAAAATAGAAAACCAAAAAATAAAGAAGAATGCATACCTGGCTGATCGTGTAGGAAGCCATATCATAAACAACGGACACCTCTTAATCCTTCGGAAGACCCTTCAATGTCGATTTCTGGACTAGATCGCTCTCATTCAAGTCAATATGGACAGGATGACTTGCTGTTGGACAAAATAAGTTGAGATGAACACAGAAGAGAAAACTAGAAGTGAATCAGATGAAGAAAGAAGAAGTTACGCGTAAATGAAGCAACGAGATGATAAATGGACTTTTATGAGTCCTTAACTGCCAGCCATCAATCAAATAGTCGGGTGACTATTGACTAACCATCGGGTAGCTGTCTGACAGTTGGCTAGCTATCCTTTTAATAAAGGACAAATCGTAAAAGAAGGAAAAAGAAAAGAGATAAAAAGAAGAGCTGAAGAAAGAAAAAGAAAAGAGAGAAAAAGAAGAAAGATAGAACATAGAGAATGAGAGAAAAGAGAAGAGGAAAAAGAAAAGAAAGACTCTACATCAACCCTAAGAGACTGAAAGAATTATTGAGCAAAACTAGTAACAAGCACTCGGTCGTGGCAATAGTTTAGCATCTTACAAAGAAAGAAGTGTAACACCAGTCAATAGAATCTTTGACCAAAACCATATGAACGAATTCTTCCAAATACTAGAAAGCAATTTGTTGAAGAACGCACCAAGCAAGATAAAAATTTGAATTGATTTACATCATCAAGAAATATTTGAATTTTGCAAGAACTTGCAAAGGCAATAGAGGAATCCCCAATAAGTCCAAGAATTAACAATCCGATTAAACTCTCTAGCGAAGGGCTTGACAAATGCAGAATTCAAAGAATTGAGGAATGAAGAATATTAGAACGGGATGAATAAACAATCTTCCCCAGTGGATAAGAAGAAATCAAGGGAAAGGCATGAAGTCCATTGAATATGAAGACTCAAAAAGATCAAAGAAGCATGAAGAATACTTAGACTAGGGGCATGAAACCCAGCAAGTGCAAAATCTGAAGAGATCGAAGAAGCTATGAAGGATATTTAGCCGAAGGCGCAAAGAATAGAAAGGTCTAAGGATCAGCAGTGCATGATAGAAGTTTTCCCAGTGGCCATGCATTAGAAGGAAACCCTAAGAAGTAGATGCACTTACAAGTGAATAAAGCCCTTAGAATAGGCACAAGCCCTAAGAAGAGTTACACTGAAAAGTGCTTAAAACCTAAGAAGTGGGTGCACTTAAGAGTGTTTTAAGCCCATATAATAGGCATAAGCCCTAAAAGAGGTGCACTGAAGAGTGTTACCAAACCCTAGGAAGTAGGTGCACTAAGGAGTGTTGGAAACCCTAAGAAATGGTGTACTGAGGGGCACCTTAGCCCTAGATAAAAGTAGTTGTTTGCATAATAAAACATAGGATCAGGATGGGAAACCATTAGTGGCATAGAACTTAGAACTTATTGAACTCTTAGTAGAGGCCAAATTAACGTCCAGGCGAGTGTAACCTGTACCTAACTTTCCGAACTTATCTCTAAAGTGGTGATGGGTAGTTAGGTCTAGATAAGTAAGGAATTGACTGTAGTCACTTAATTTTTCTCATGGTTAATTACTTGGTGGCAGCTCCATTAGTTCTTCGGGTCTTGCCTCTGTGACTTGACTCGTATGACCCTCCAAGCATCTACAAGAAGCTTCAAAAAAGCGATACCGAGGTCACAAGCCTTGGAGTCAGATGGAAGTGTCACCACACTCCTAAAATGTCGAATTGATAAGAGTCGATATGTTTGTCAGTGACAATGAGCATGAAGAAGAAAGCAAGGAAGTTATGGGAATCTAGGATAATACTAAGACCATTCATGACTTTTGGGACGATTTTAGTGATGGTGAAGAGATACAACTAGGAACTAGGAAGAGATGATAGAAGAATTTTGGAAAGTTTCCAAGGTAATGAAAAAGATGAGGAGAGAGTTGAATTTTGGGATAGTTTTAAAGACGAGGAAGAAACACTCGGTTAGGGAGAAACAATAAGGGAAAATGAGAGCATAAGGGTGGCTAACGAGGAAGAAAGTGAAAAGAAAGAGATGAGTGAAGAAGAAAAGGAAGTCCAAGGCTTAATCGAGAGTAGGAGTGTGAACAGGGCTTTCATCCCACTAGAGCATTTGTGACTACGACATTGTGTCAAGGCCTCTTTCGAGACTTAAAGGAACACAAACGAGCCATGGGCATGTTTGGAGAAATGGATTCACCACCCAATTATTAAATTGGCAATGAATAGGGTCAATTCGATCCTCCGCTTTAGGACCTGAACTACCCTTATCCTTTCAGAGATAGGTTCGAGAAGTTAGATACGTGCCATTTGCCTCACCCGGATCAAAATCCTGCCTCCACTAGGGTATACCAAATTAAAATAACTCATGTTATTACATAGTCCACTTAAGTTGTTCATTTTATGCACCCATTCCTTCATTGGATACGTGAGGTGATTATTCAATTAAATAGCAGTTATATATTCATCCATAGAAAGAGGAAGGAGAATAGAATTATAATTCCTTCAAACATGAAGGAAGGGGAAGAGGATTACATTGAATGTTCTTCAACAATTAATAAAGTAATTCTTTTTCTAAACACTTTAAAAATAGCATTTATACAATTCATTCAATTATAAGTGGTGCTCTCTCACCATCAATGTGAGTCCACCACCACTTTATGGCATCATACAATAGCACTTCTAAACATGGAATATCCATAGCACATTCTTATATTCATAAATCAATTAATTCAATAGAAAGCCATAATCTAGAGTCATGACACTACTACCTAGATTTGATAGTTCTCTCATGGCATTTTACCTATTGGCATTCTAGTAAAACTCATATTAATTCATATTATCATGGCATTTCTAGCCTAATTCAAACAACTAAAATCAAATAAGGCCCTTGTAGCCCGATCAAAGCATTCAAGGGGTAATATGATAATTCTTACCTATTCCATGCTATTTTCTAGCATATATCAAAGCAAATATAAATTCTGCTAGCATGATTCTAATCATGTGCTCCTAAGCATGTTTGTATGCATTCGCAAAGAAAATAAATTTCTAGACATGCTTCTACTGAAGAAGGCAAAGTGGACTTATCTTGACACGCTTATCCATCTTGCAAAAAAAACAAGAATGAGAAACATTTATAATAACCCTAGCATGCTTCTAAGCATCAAATTAAATCTTAAACATGCTTATAGTAAGCAAAATAAAACCTAATCATGTTTACTTCTAAGCAAGAAAAGTAAACAAGAAAATATGAAGGAGAAGAGAGGACTGCTCTCAAGAAGTACCATTTATGGGTTTAGAGCAATAGAATGCCTAAAAAAAAACCTTACACTTAAAAAGATTTCTCGAATTCTCAAGCATGTCTTCAAGAGGGAGAAGTGATGATTATTCTCAATAATTGGTGTGTTGGAAAGTGAGCCAAGGGAGTTTTATGTAATTGAGGGTTGAAATTGGAAAAGGAAGGAAAATCCCATAAAGGAAGGTTTTGAATGAAAATTTTCAAAATTATGAGTCCAACGGCACAACGGCTATTGGCAAACCGCTAGGCAACTGTTGGTCAACTACTGGGTGGTTGTTACTATGGCCCCTTCTAACCTTCATCTGTTCGATCATATATAACTTTTTGAATTCAACTCTTATTTGTGATCTGTAAATTTCTACAAAAGCTAGACATTCGTAGCTTAACAACATTATATGATTCATCAAGAAACTCCTTCTGGATTAATTTATGTGATTTTCTAAAGTCACATATCAGTTTTCAACCTTTGTCAATTCCTTCTCACCCCTTTCATTTTCAGCTTCCAAGGGCATTTCGATCATTTTCTTTGCTTGACATTCATCTTTATTTCATCATTGAGCCTCGAAAATCTAGTGTCTATTGCTTGCCCCCTACTTTTTGAGAGGTTTGTGAGACACAAAGGTTGACAAAGTACTCTTGCTTCATCCTTCCTCCTTCCAACTGGATGCCTTCGCCCTCATCTTCATTCTATCATACCTCTCATCATCTTCTTTCCTTTTTCATTCCTATGAAAAGGTGTTCCCATTTGAGGGCTAAAGTTTGCCCATCTAAGGATAGATCTGCCCATTCAAAGGCAAAAGTGCCCATCCAAGGGCGAAGGTGCCCATTCAAGGGCTGAAGTGCCCATCTAAAGGCGAAGGTGCCCATTCTGGGGCTAGAAAGCATCCTTATGATACTTACAATAAAACACTCCTTAGTGCATCTACTTCTTAGGGTTTCTAACACTCTTCAGTGCACTTACTTCCTAAGGTTTGATAACACTCTTCAGTGTGCCTATTCTAAGGTTTTAAACACTTTTAAGTGCACATACTTCTCAGGGTTTTAAACACTCTTCAGTATGCCTCTTCTTAGGGCTTGTGCCTATTCTAAGGGTTTAAAACACTCTTAAGTGCACTTGCTTCTTAGAGTTTTCAACACTCTTCAGTGCACCTCTTCTTGGGGCTTGTGTCTATTCTAAGGACTTAAAAACTCTTAAGTGCACTTACTTTTTAGGGTTTCCTTCTAACGGATGCCCACTAGGTAAACTTTTATCATGCACTACTTTGCGGTCTTTAGACCTTCTCATTCTTCTCGCCTTCAACTAACTATCCTTCATACCTTCTTCTATTTCTTTAAACTTTGCGATCGTTGGGTTGCACGCCATTCTTTCTAGTATTTTTCATTCTATTCTTGATTTCTTTAGTCCACTGGGGAAAAATTCTTGATTGGCTATGCTTGAACATTCTTTATTCTTGATCTCTTTTGGCTTTGCATTCGTGGGACCCTATACTAGGGAATTATTATCATGCCGTTGATTCTTGGACTCGTTGGGATTTCTTCCTTTGTCTTTGCAAATTCCTACAAAATATCAAGCATCTCTTGATGATTTCAAAAAGTTCTTACCTTATTTAGTGTATTTTTCAACAAACTACTTTCTAGTATCTGGAGGAATTCTTTCATGTGGACTGGTCAAAGATTTCATCAATGGATGTTATTCATCCTTCTTTGTGAGTTGCTAAACTATTGCCATAGCCGGGTGCTTGTCACCAGTATGTTTCAAAAATTCAATGTCGTAGAGTTTTTTATTTTACTTTTGCTTCCTTTCCCTCCCTTTTATTTCTCTTTTCTTTTATTTCTCTTTCTCTCTCTTCTTTATTTTCTCTCTTTTTTTCTTTTTTTCTCTCTTTTATTTCTCCTCTTTCTTTTTTTCTTCCTTTTTGTCTTTTTTTTCTGCTTTCTCTTCTTTCTTTTTCTTCTTTCTTATCTCTCTTTTTTCTTTTCTTTTCATTCCATTTCTTTTGACCTCTTACTATTTTACCCTTCTAACTATTGGACTATGAATCTTCCTATATTTTTCAAATCCTCTTTTCAAGGTGACCTTTCTTCCTCAAGGTAGATTTTCTTATTTTCTTTGAGGGAGATTCCTTCTTCAAGATCGATGCCTTTTCCGAGGGAGATTCCTTCTCTAAGGTATATGCTTTCTTCAACAACTTTCTTCAACAGAGATTCTTTCTCCAAGGTATATGCCTTCTTCAACAACTTTCTTCAAGAGAGATTCTTTCTCCAAGGTATATGCCTTCTTCAACAAAGACATTTTTCTTCCAGAGAAATTCTTTCTTCAAGATAGATGTCTTCTTCAAGGGATATTCCTTCTCTAAGGTATATGCCTTCTTAAACAGAGGCATCTTTCTTCAATAGAGATTCTTTCTTCAAGATGGATGTCTTCTTTAAGATGATATATACTTCTTACAAACTATTGTGTGCCATCTAGACCATATGAGTTCCTTTTAGAAATTTTGACTTGTTCTAGGCTATTTGCAAATCTTGCAAACTGAGTGTCTTCTAGATTGTACTTGCACATCTTGTGCAATTGACTATTTAAAATCTTTCTTCTCAAATGTGGTCGTCTTCGAAGATCTTCAGCTGTGGTAGTCCTTATTTTTATACTAATCTTTGCCTATAATGTTGTCTTTCTTCTTGCATTTTGTGTTGCTTAGAACCTTTATCCAGGTGTTTAGCACATTGTGTTGCTTTAAGCGATCATTAGATCTCATTGAGACTGACTTACACATCTTACTGCTTTTACTCCTATAGGTGTTAAGCCCTTTTCTTTTGTGGTTACCCCCAGTATTTCATATTGCATTGTGATTCTAAAAAAATTGATCATTTTTGCATTGGATATCATTCTGGATTGTGCTTCTTACAAGAAAATGTTTGATATTCCATGTATGCATGATGTCTATCTTAATATTCTTTTATAACTATATGCTTTCGTGCTTGGACTAGACGGGTCGGCAACAAATCGAGTGTCTGGAGTAAGAGGTTGAGCCTGTTTAGGCTCAAGTTGCTACTTTTTCAATTGATGTTGTTGATGATGATTGAGAACCGTTGCCATTGGCCTTTTCTTTTCCCTTACACTTCTCTTCACACCTTCTAACGCCTCCTCTCATAGTTCAACATGTATGAGGCTCCTCTCAAGACTCTCTAGCCTCTCTTGAAGCTTTTAAAGAATGACGACTGGAAATGGGTCAAATCTAGCGGTCTCTATTCCTTTTATCATGTGAATCTTGACATCCCCTTTCTCAAAGACTACACAACCTTTGGGATTCGCATGATCTTGTCTTCTACTTCAATGGGCAAAAGCTTTACCCCCTGTATGAGAAATTCTCCTCCATATTTGGTTTTCATTTGTCCAGTTCAGAAAGCATCATTTTTCCAACTATTGAGATGTCGTCAATGTCTGATCTTGCCAATTTCTTCGACTTTTTGATTTCTACCATACGCATTCATACCAGAGGTCGTAGAGTGACACTGTCTTATATCATTCCCTTACTTGAGATGATGGATAGGACCTAATCTGGTTGGTTTCGTCTTCTTAAGTTTTACCTTCTTATGCAGTTTCTACTGGTCTTACCAAACGATCTTACTGACCCACATCATGTGACCTTCTTTCCTCAGATAGGCATCGGTTTCACAATAGTTTTGTTGATTCTGGCTGAGACATTAATCACACTGGATCGCATTAGGATGGATCAGAGTCAGAGATTTAGTGGTAGTCTTTTACTCCTTTAGGCATTTTTTGTTTATCCTCTAACTTTTGCCTAAGTCGCCCTTTTGGGTTTTCGACTTAGTGGTTTTTTTTAAGCTCTAATTTTTATCTAAGCTACCCTTTCAGGTTTTTGACTTAATGAGCTTGCCTTACTTTTGCATGAGCTAACCTCTTCGAGTTTTCAACTCAGTAGTCTTTTCTTTCTTTCTGCCCTAACTTTTTCCTAAGCCGCTCTTTTCGGGTTTTGAACTCAGCGGGCTTTTCTTTCTTTTTGCCCTACCATTTGCTTAAGCTACCCTTTCAGGTTTTCAACTTAGCAGGCTTTCTCTTTTTTTTTTTTATGTTTCTTCGTTTCAGATTTGACTGCAAGAGAGGATGCCCATTCTAGCACCGTTTGAAAGAGATATTTCCCATTATAGTCCTCTATTTCATATAAAGAGGGGACTTTAGAGTCGTTCTTCATAGGTTGACTAGCTTCGAGTCATTTCGGACACCCAGATTCACTGGCACTGTCCATCATGGAGCCTGGAGCATGTGACAGTCGAGACATATATCTCATGAGTGCCTACGGTGGGGTTAACCTACAGTTCCTTCTATGATCCTGCTAGACTATGTTAGTAATATGGGCTTAAGTAAAGGATCATGGATTCACCAACTGCATTTGGTCCTGATAGATTGTTCACTCATTACCTGATTAATTATTTTTTCTCTGACATTTTTTTTTGTCCCTCTTTTATTTTATACATAGTACTTCTTCAACCTGTCCATGTTGATGGGATCAGTGAATTCATTCCCTTCCATGTGTAGAAGGATGGCTGCTCCATCGCACATGACCTTCGTCGCAATGAATGGGCCCTTCTAATTGGGCTTGAACTTTCCTCTCAGATCAAACACTATTGGCCTGGCCTATTTAATGACTAATTCTCCTTCTTTGAACTTCCTTGTCTTTATCTTCTCGTCAAAGGCTTGAGCGACCCGCTTCTAATACAGCTACATGCGATATCTGGCCTTCATTCTTTTCTCATCAATCAAGGTCAACTGTTCACATCTATTGTGAACCCACTCCCCTTCAGGCATTTTTGCTTTAATCAAAACTCTTGCTAATCTCGTTTCTATCTCAATTGGTAGGACCGCTTCTAAACCATACACCAATGAGAAGGGCGTCATGAATGTTGAGCTTCTAGGCATTGTTCTATAACCCTAGAGTACAAACAATAGCTTCTCTGCCCAATCTTTGTATGCATGTACTGTCTTTGCCAACACCTTTTTGATGTTCTTATTGGCCACTTCTACTACTCCATTCACTTGTGACCGATATGGAAACGACTTATGGCGTTCAATCCTATACTTCTCAAACAATGTTTTAGTCTTAGTTTGGAAATGAACCCTATTGTTAGTCACAACGTGATTTGGCACTCCAAATTTACACATCATACTCTTCTCAATGAACTTCGCCATCTACTTTGCCCTTAGTTTACTATAGGGCTTAGCTTCTATCCACTTGGTGAAGTAGTCGATTACCACCGCCACATATCGATGCCCATTAGAGGCTGACGGCCTTATCTCGCCTATAATGTCAATGCCCTGTGTAGTAAAGAGCCACACTACTATCATTTATAGCTCCAAAGGTAGTTGGTGAATCAAATTTTCATTGATCTAACACTGGTGACACCTATTCACAAATTGGAAATAATCTGTCTCCATGGTTAGCTAGTAAAAGCCTTGCCTCATTATTTTCTTTGCAAGCATCAACCCATTCATATATGATCCGTATGCGCCACTATGGATTTCCTCCATGAGCTTTCTAGCTTGTTTCTCATCGACACACTTTAATTGCATCCCTTCTGCCATTCTTTTGTACATCACTCTTTGATGACAAGTAAATTATTAGGCCAAACTTCATAGCATGGCCCTATCTTTCTCATTAGCCCTATCTGACAAAATCCTCTCTTCTAAGTATCTTTTCAAGTCCTATAACTATGGCTTCTCATCCAATTCGGCCTCCATTATATGGGGTTCAATATAACAGGGACTCCATGTGCAGACACAAAATTTTTTTTGCTCGATGATGAAATGAAGATGAATGTCGAGTAATGAAAATGACCAAAATACCCTTGTTGGCCAAGGAAGCAAAGGTGAGAAGGAATCTTTGAAAGGTCTTAAAAAATGACATGTGACTTAAAAAAATCACAAAAATTAATTCTGGAGGAATCTAATGATGAATCCTATATCGTGTGAATCTACAAATGTCTAGTTTTTGTAGAAATTTATAGATTGGAAATCAGAGTTGAACTTGAAAAGTTATATGCAGCCAAGCAGACAAAGGTCGGAAGGGACTACACTACAAAGTTCCAAAAGTGGAAGGGCTGCAGGGAGAACAACCGACTAGCTGTTGATCAACAACTGGCCCGCTATGTGAGAATCATCTGACTGTTGAGTTACAACCGTCTGGTTGTCTGACAGCCACTCGATTGTTTGCCAATAGCTGCCCGGCTGTTGGTGGCGTATTCCTAAAAAATTTCTATTTACACACTCTTTTTTGTTTTCTGCTTTCTTTTTCAACCTCAACCCTCACCTATGTAAACCCTCCTTGGTTCACTTCTCAGGACACCGATTATTGAATATAATCATCACTTTTTCTCTTTCGAAGACACGCTCGAGAATTCAAGAAGTCTTTTCTAGCTCAAAGTTTGTGGGGGTTTTATCGCTCTAAACCTGGAAAGGGTACGTCTTGAGAGCAGTCCTCTCTTTTTTGTCTATTTTCTTATTTACTTTTCTTGCTTAGAATAAGCATGTTTAGGGTTTAATTTTTGGCTTAGGAGCATGTCTAGGGCTATTATGAATTGTTCTAACCTTTCTTTGTCTTGCAGGATGCATAAGCGTGTCGAGTTAAGTGCGCTATCCCTTCTTTACAATAATCATGTTTAGGAAGTTAATTTTCTTTGTGAATGCTTAGAATCATGCTTAGGAGCACATGATTGGAAACATGATTAGGAGAGCTTATGATTTTTTTGAAGAGCGCACTACAAGAAAAAATGTCATATTTGACGGTTGTATATATTTGGCGGTCAAAAAAAGACACCAATGGCACCGCCAAATATAGTCTATTTGATTATATTTGGCGGTCGGTCAAAACGCCAAATATAATAACACCCATATTTGTCACATAAAAGCGCCAAGTATAACGGCAAAGATATAGTAGAATAAATTACATATTTGTCACTTTTTTTGTCAAATTTGTTAAGTTTTAACGGTCAAATTTTTTGAATGGCAACATATTTATCACTTTTTGTCTGATAAATATGGTTAACTTTGTTAATTTTGTCATATTTGACGCTTTTTAAATGATAAATATGATTTGTAACATTTATTTTTTTGAATTTCATCATATTTGGCGTTTTTGAACTGATAAATATGATTTTATAACCGATGATTTTTTTAAAATTTTATCATATTTGACGCTTTTAAACTATAAGTATAGTTAATTTTTTTGAATTTTTTCATATTTGGCGCTTTTTGAACCGATAAATATGATTATATTTTTTAATTTCATCATATTTGGCGCTTTTTGAATTTGAACTGGTAACTTGAACTGCAAATTGTCCAGTCCCTCCAACAGCAACTGTAACAAGCACTTTGTTTCCAGATTCCATATCTTCTAGTTAAAGCCGAATAACAGAAACAGAAATAGAAAAAATGATTGGAAATTAAATGGTTAAACCATGAAACCCTATACAATCTTTGAGCCTCTAAGGCATATTCATCTAGAAGGAAGTACATTGCTCTTCATTTATTGCAAAGGCTAATACCAATTCACTGCTACATTGAAAGAAAAACTAAACAAGCATCTTTGTGTGAAGGAGTGATAGGCAGACTTGAGAAACAAAGAAAAACAAGTGATAGTTATCCTCTTTATGTTCATTGGCGATTATTTCCTAACGTTTTGACAAATCACCAAACACCTCAGTGTAACATATAGGGCAAGCTTGAAGAAACGAAAAAAGAAAAAATAAATAAATAATAAGTCAGCCACTTCTAAGACAAGCAATACAATAAATAAAAATGTTTCTTTCTAAATTCTGCTTGAAAATGTCAACTCCCTTACTTTGTTGATGCTAAGCCATCTGGATCCGCATCCAGCATGATAGATATGTTTGCATGGTAGAGTGATGTGCCTGCCACCACGTTTATACTCCATCTGGCAGATTACACATCTATTTCCAAAATAAGACAGCTAGTCAGACTCATGGGCAAAGAAACAAAAGATAGAAAACTTGGTCAATGAATATAAGATTCATATTTTATGGAAGGCCTCAAATGTTTAAGGCAACCAACCAACACCAACTTGCGCCTAGTTGAACATGCATTGGGGACATAATTAGCACGAAAAACCGAAAAACCACTGCAATTTTGACATACTTAGAAGATAACCATGCAAGTGTGAAGCCGACTAGGTTTTAATATTTTTATTTATTAAGAGATCTAAAACTGTGTTGCATGGTAACCACAAGATATTTTAATGTTCAAACCGAAGACTTGTGTTAGTGATCATGCTACACTATGCCAGACTAGTGTGC
This sequence comes from Boswellia sacra, assembly GCA_013180625.2. Classification (NCBI taxonomy): domain Eukaryota; kingdom Viridiplantae; phylum Streptophyta; class Magnoliopsida; order Sapindales; family Burseraceae; genus Boswellia; species Boswellia sacra. The sequence goes on from SNVD02005867.1 coordinate 123,280, forward strand.
TTAAAACTAGAAAAGAGAGAAATTTATGACAAAGCTTAAGTCCACCCCTTCTTCCCACCCACAATTCAGAAACATATAGAGAAAATAAAGAAAAAGATCAGTCCATGGTCAGAGAAATGCAGACAAGTATGGTTGTTAAGACAAAGTTGGGCCTGGGAAATTTATTAAAACACTATATTTAATACCAGATTTGACAATGATCAATTAGGCATTTATAGTTAGACATCTGCACAGGAAAATCTCTCAACTTGAAATTCCTGATAACCAATTACAGATAAATGGTCAATTATCACCTGGACTCAACCCAAAGAATCAGGCTATTAACAACAACTCTCATTGATTTCAAAACCGTTAACACCACCCCCACTGTTAGGGAAAGCTCACAGTGTAATCTCTGGCTTGTATTGATTGGTGAAATTTCAAGGATATCCCTTTGTTTTGAATACTAATCACAATCATTTTGTCTTCAATCAAAGTCAACTTCCAAAAGGTAAGGGATATTCTCAGAATTTCCTAGTTAATATTAGCCAAACATTTAAGGTCTAAGTGATCTTTTAACTCTCTCTTTCATCTTTCTCTTCTTTGAGTTCCATCATTCTACAAGCTTCTCAATGTTGCATACAAGAGTATTTTTAGCTAGCAAATTAAACAGGTTAATTCCAAGCCTTGTTTCCCATTTGCCGATGGTTTAACAAACGTGTACAGTTCCTATATACGACCCAAAAACTTAGGCATATAACAAAGCATGATTTAATTGATCAGTCTTAATTGCTATAGGATCTAGATCTCAATTGTAATATGAGAGCCACAAACAAGATTCTGATAGACAAACATGTGGAGTAAAGAACTGCATACTAACTAGACCATTGAATGTAAAGAATTCTGCATTTCAAACATTGAACAAGACAATTACAAAGAGAGTTGATAAAGGTAAAAAAGAATGCTATTAAAATTGAAAAAAAAAACAGTGAATAAACCGAATAATACCTCTCATGTCTAGATTTTTTCCCTGCAAAGAACCCACACTTATATTTTGAGATTGGAAGTACCGCTATCAGTTCTTGGGAAAGACCTCGACTTTGAGTTCCAACTGCCTCACCTAGCTCAAGTAATTCCTGAATAGGATAGATTTAGTCATGAATAATAATCAACAGAGAAAAACAAGCTAAGGTAAACAAATAAAGTAACAACAAAATTAAGAATCTCATAACGAATATTCATTACTATATTATGCAGAATTGTCTCTCTTATGACAACTAAACAAACAAGTAATAAAGAAGAAAAGCCAAGAGGTCTGAATTAGATTTGTCATGGAAATATTCATTGTCTAAACTATCCAGGAGATATCTGCTTTGCTGCTTTTTGTCACAAGGAATAAGATTCCCATCAAATAGTCACTTGTATAACATGCCCCTATTTGTTCTATAACCGAAGTTTGGGAGCAATATTTCAATTTTTTCCCAAAAAATAAATAGGTACGCTGGTCAAACAATCAAAAGTGAGGATAAAGAGAGTTATACTAGAATTTAAGAAATCACTTCATGAGAGACACAGAAAATCTATAACAGGACTCATCTAAGCATCATCCAAAATAAATGGGCTCATTTACAAGAATATTTAATTACCTTTTAGCTATATCACCCGTAACCTTTTTTGGATATATACTCCCATGTTCTTCATTTCACAAAACCGAAGCAAATAACTTATTATCTAACCCAAAGGAAAGTATCACTATCTCCTGTACTTTTCAGATCGTCATGCCCAGAACTCCATGTATATTTAAAGGATGTGCCTTCATTTCCTAAATTACAACATAACATCTCCATACCAAAATTCAAAACCTTGATGCCGAGGTAATTTGTGCTTTGCATATCACTTATATTTATGTACTTAGATACAATAAGATTCTTTCTTCCATAATTCTTACATGGTTATAAACCAAGAACTACAAATGCTATCAGCAGGAAACAGGGGAAAGAAAGAATTGATAAAATAAACCAAAATGCCTAAAAAATAGTATTAAGATAAAGAAAAACCTGTGTAGCTGTTGGTGCAACTGGCCTTGGATAAAAGAAGTTCCCTCTGCTTTCTTCGCCTGAATGCTATTATTGTGAGAAGAAACAAAAAGACTTTAATTAAAAGAAACGAGTGGATGCAAAATGAAAACAGACTGTACACAAAAAGATCCAACTAAAGGATTACTGGCAACTTAGCTCCCAACTAGATTTGTGAGAGTTGTTATCTCTAATGACTGAAACCATTCCTCCCTCCTACCACCGCACCCCGCTTGGGGGCAACCCAACCCCAACGCATGTGCCATAGGACTCAGTGTGCTAAATGGTGATCTTGATTGAGAAAGAATCAATAGGAAAAATCATTTGCACCAATCCAAATATGATATCATATGATAGCAGAGTCTGCTTCATTAAAAATATTTTCCAAAGCCTTCACCTGATGCACTGTGTACTGAACTATCAATCAGTGAATTGTTAATACGAAGCTTGCAATATATCAAATGTTTTCTTTAACTAATGCTGATATCATTTACAGTATTCTAATTGCATATATAATGATGGAAAGTGTACAAAACATGCCTAAAAAGTCAAAAACTTCAAGAAATTTTAACCAAAATCTCATGACACTAATATAAACATCTACCTTGAAAGATCCTTCTTCTTTCGAAAGGTGGTCTGCAACATAGTGGCTAATGTGTTTTGGACAAAATCTTGGACCTCAGCATGTACTGTTTCCCATAAAGCATCCGCTACAAATGTGTCACACCGCAACATCATTTATCCAATGCTCTTTATCACACTTGACCCACCATGGTGATAAAAAATTGACAAGCAATTGCTAAGAATGAACCATTCCTACTGGCTGGCTTAGACAAAAAATTCCACTTCCTATATTCATAATAAATATTGTAAAAAACAACCATCTACGATTATTGTATTTATTTTATATAAAAGCTTTGTCAACACACACACACACACAGAGATATATATTGTAAGCAAGTTAAAAAAAAAGATAAAAATTCCTAAACAGGATATTCTTGTGCCTCCCTGGGTAGGAGCTCATGAGGTGCTGGAAGATTGAGCAGACGAGCTTGTGCGAAAAATTTTTGGAAGTACATTGACAATTCTTTCAACATTGCAGCAGGCGAAAGATGAAGATCTGGAAAAGCAGGAATGGCTGGATCACTCTATCACACAGGTAAAAAAGAATACATAAAAATTATAAATTGATTTTTATCCCTATGATAGTTTTGACCATCATATGAACCATACTACCTTAAAAATATTTATCAGTCTGTTAATTTTCACTCTTTTATACAGCGATTCGCTATCTTTCTTTAATGATGTTGCTAAGACAACAAGAACAGGCAAGACACGAAGAAGCATGTGGCGCTCTGTAAATAGAAGTGCAAAATCCAACTCCAATGACTCAACAGCAAAGACTATCAGGACTTGAAGTATGTCTTCAACACTATTTTCAGTGAAGGAACTCCAAAAGAGATTAAGAAAATATGCAAAGGCATATATCTGTTTGCAGCTAATACTAGAATAAATTGTCCTAAAAGAAATTTAGCAGCTCATAAAAGCATATGTCAAACAAGGTACATCAAATAAAGTGAATCATTTTGCTCCACGACACCATTTTGAAATGTTTGCAGCAGACAAAAGTTAAAACAAATAACTATAAAAAAAGGATACTTTTTCACACGGAACATCTCGACATGCAAGTTCAATAAGATAGCCCACCTTGTGCTTAAGAAAATCTGCAAAAGATATTAAATTATTAGCCAGAAAGATGGGAAAATAAAAAATGTAAAAGATCACAACGACACTCTAAAATGACAGGAAAGAAGAAAAGAGAACAAAGTAATGTTTTGCTCCCCCCTTTTTCGACAGAAACAAAGAAACATTTATTAGAAAAAGAAAAGAGTAGATACAAAAAGTAAACAAGTTGTGCACCAAAAGATCTAGCTAATGGATCATAAAACTCAAGAGAATCTATGGACAACAAAAACTAGAGCCAAAGGCTAAAGCTAACATATAACTCATTTCCAATTTAAGATATAATGAAAAGATAAGTATCCTAGCAAGCTTTTGAGATTGAAGCCTAGAGAGAAGTTAGAAACGAAATCTTTCCCACAAAATATTAATATCTTCCTCATAGCTATCTTAAAATTTCCTTCTACTTCTTTCTTGTAGAATTATGTATAAGGTAAAGTTTTGCTGAACTAACTAAAATGCCATCTTACTTATCCATCCCATGGGACCACAAACACACACCTGTAAATCATCCAACTCTTCTCTCATAGAATCAGTATGTTGCCACTGGACACTAACTTGTGTGAATGTCCTGACAATTTCAAAGTGGAACAAAATACCATGCATTAAAATTCATTTCAGAACAGTGAGACAATATTTGTGATACTAACAAAATATATGTGACTACAATAAAATAATTAGTTTAAACATATATATATATATGCATGCAGAAATTTACAGCTAACCACTATTACTGAGCATAATTATAAAGGAACAAAATTCGCAGTAGAGTGGTTTGTAATTATTTAATCATTAAATAACTTTTTTTTAAAAAAGCAGGCCTTTTTTATTTTTCTTGATAAGAAATAGGGTTTCTCTTACTGTATCCATAATAGTAATCCAGTAAATTTTGTGGAGAACTGACAGGAGATATAATAAGAACTTATTGACTGCACACATTAATCACCAGATTATATACAAACTGCCACAAATTGACCGCTCAGAGCCATTACACACTCTGAGGAAATGTTTGGGAATCAGGACTGATTTGAACTGGACTAGTTCCTTGGGACTAAACTGAACTATGCAATAGTGTCAAGATTATAAATAGTAATTAAAAAAATCAATTTTTATTAATAAATTTATTAAAACAAACATGCTTTTATATTTTTACAATCATGGGTCAGTATTGCTCTGTCATTTTCAAATATTCGATGCAAAGTTTACATGAAATGTGAAAAAAAAATGATACATGAATACAGTGAGTAAAATAACGCAAAAATATTGAACTGACATACCTCTTGTACCAAGAAAAATCATTAGATATACTTGCTTTAGCATTTTTTAGATGATCGAGCTACACTAAGACATCGAGCAACTTTAACATGGACCTAGAATTAAGAAGATATCACATTAATGGAGAACAAGTATTCTAATCACTATAAGAATGATTATTTTTCCCACAACAAGTGGTCACATTAAATGTAGTTGGAAGCTCACATTCACAAGTACTTGATACGCGAGAATTAGACAGTAAGATCATAAACAATAACGTTAACACTTAAGAGAAAACTGAATATGACAAAACAAACCATAGATGAGTTATTGTGGGTCCATTTATGCACCGCTCTGGCCTGGAAAAACGCTGCATATTGGCTGCTAGCTGCACACCAATTAAGTGTTTTGATCACAGGAGAACTAATAACAAGTTCAACTACATGATGAGCAATTGAAAAGAAATATAAGAAGATTATAGGCTTTAAACTGTCATACTTTAGCTGCAGGTGATGCTTGCCATCTTTGAATTTCACGTAGGCGTCAGCTGATAAAAGCGTGATAACTGCTAGGTTTCTCCTTCACCAGGACGGTCTTTCCTAGCTGCCCGTTTCTTCTGAAAATTAGATAGTAAAAGTGTGACGAAGAAGCATAGAGTCTATCTTTTCATACATGCAAAAATTCAGGACCATCATCTAAACAAAGTAATGTATGCTTACCTTATGGATATCAAACTTCAGCGAAAACGGGCCTTTTGAATGTTTTTTGCAATCTGATGATCCTCCAAGAAATCTCATATTATTTACAGCAGTCACACATCAGGTGTTAATTTTGCCAACTGAAAGGTATTCACGCATATTATCACTCAAAAAGAGATATTCAAACAATGTAGAAAATTGTATGCACAAAATAGAATGTTAAAAACAAAATAAGGCTGATAAATCACGATTCCCCTCCCAAAAGAAAAAATAATAAATAAATAAAATAAGGGATCAAAATGCCAACCTTCATCAACTTCATACCCTTTTCACCCTCAAACTTCTCAGGATAGATGGATGCAAGAATCATCAACAAACGCAACTTATTTTCATGAGTTACATCCTGCATAAAAGTTTACCTTTTATTTAATTTATTCTGAGAAGTTATGACATCCACTTATACATACTATAACTGAATACCTCATTTGTAGTAAAAAATTTAATCACATCCTTCGTTCCAGCATCACCAAAAACAAGATCCTGCTCCAGTTGTCCAAGTTCTCGAAGTCCTGACTCTCTGATAATTCTGTTGATTTTTCCTGCAATCTACACAATAAGATCTATTTTGCATTATCCTGATTGCTATCAAATTCTTTCAGACCATGGAGAGATCATATTGTCTTAATTACATCTAGAAAAATAACAGTTGAAGCTGAGAGAAATTTAAGCTGAATGATTTAGATTCCAATTGTTTAAGGGGAAAAATAGGGGAAAGACACAGGGTTTTACATGATCAAATTTCAAAGCAAATGGATCTCAGGCATTAAAAGACAATGGGCAAAGCATACTAGTGAATTGAATACAAGATACAGAGACTGCATCAAAGATAGATCAAAAGAATTAGTTATGTTAACCAACTTTAAATTGTTCAGCAACTTAAAACAAGTAAATTGTACTAAGAACTTGTTAGCCTGAGAAGATAGTATTTGTCACAATAATAGGAAAGATGAGTGAAATTTGTGGTCATAATTTGTGGTCACAGCTAGTATTAGCACCAATCAGCACAGATTGCTCCAACATGATTAACAATTAGATAATGTCTCTGATATGTAAAAATTGAATTGTTCTGAACAAGAGCATAAATAAACATAATAAAAATTATCCAGATAATAAAATGCCACAAACAAAAGTACCCAGAAGAGACGTTTGATACAGATCAATCAAACATGCATTACTATAACAGCAAAAGCACTCACCGAGCTTGTTTTCTCACAATGAGTCACACAATCACCAGCATTAATTGGAGCTTCAAGAGGATAAACCAGAATGCAAGTATTGAACACTTCATCAAGATTCACTCAACTCTCGCTGCCATATTTTATCGAACAATCAATGCACTAGACAAGAAACCTATTAGGTTACAGAGAAAGCTCAATAAACTAACCCTTACACAAGCAAGCAGTTTGCAACTTTTTCCTTCTATTGAAAATCAAATTAAAAAACGATTTATAAAGCAGTGAATGAGATTCAGGAATGAATTGTAAAAAAGTGAATTGAGATTCAAGAAATGAATTATAAAGAAGTGAATAAAATCCAAAAGTGAATTATGAAGAATGAAATAAAGCTACAAAATGAAGCAATTTTTTGAGTATCATGCCCTATAAGAATGAAATAACCCTCTTCTCCCAAGGTTTCCTGCATGGAACGAGTGAGATCCAAGAGGGATCGCTGTAGATTGAAGAACCGTCAATGCTCCACTTCCGAATCAGACCTTGTCAAGAACAAATCAGAAAGGAAATGTAAAATCGGATTTTTTTTCCCAGTTTGCAAGCAATATTTCAGTCTGGCCTCAGGAAAAGGATGGACACTGAAATGTGGGAGACTTTGAAAGATTCATCGTCGATGTCAAGAAAGGGTTTGACCATCACAAGTCACGACATTCACGACAGGTTGCTGCCGGGTGACATAGACGCACTGCCTAGAAGGACCATGGCGACAAGCGAGCCGAGAAAGAGCCTAGACGGCGAGCCGGTTGGTTTGGGTGGGATGAAGGGGTTCACGTCGGGTAGGAGGTCGGACGCCTGGGCTGTTGGCTTGGAAGGCACACACCATTCAAAGATAAGAGATATCCACTATCACAGAGAGCCAAAATTTCATTGTTCACAAGCCACCGATTGATAAGCGAGCGAATGACGAAGTGAGGGCAAACGTTGAAGAGATGAGAGTGATGAATGCATAAAGTAAATAGCGTAGATGAGTTTCATTTTGAGTGGCTAGGGTTAGAAAGAGGGAAATATTAGCTACTTTTATACGAGTGGCAAAGCTGTAAATTAGAAGAAATCAGTAAGCGATAAATATTGGACAGAGGCGGGTTTGACCTCTGGAGGAAGGTTATATTTGACTCTTTCTTGGAAAACCGGCAAATATATAAAATGGAAAGCGATAAATATTCTAAAAATTCTTGTAGTGACGCTAGGAAATAGCATAGAACACGTATGAATTACCTTATTTGCCCCTTTGAAATGTTTTGATTGGGCTGGAATAACCTTGATTGATGTTAATTTATTGAATTAGCCTAGAATATCCCATGATAACCATGTTTAGGCTAGAATATGCCATGATATTATGAATCAATATAAATTATCTAGAGTAGCGATAGGTAGAGATACCATGACAGAATTATCAAATCTAGGTTGAAGTGTAATGATTCGAGATTATGGCTTTGTATTTTGAAGTATATGAATGCATGGATATATTATGTTTAGAAGTATAATCGTATGATGACATGAAGTGATGGTGGACTCACATTGATGGTAAGGGACCATTACTTGTAATACCTGAATCAATGAATGTTATATTTGAAGTGCCAGAGTAGAATTACTTTATTTTTTTTTTTTTTGAAGAATAATAGATGTAATCCTCTTCCCCTTTCCCTATATTTGAAGGCAATGTAATCTATTCTCCCCCTATTTCTATGTATGAATACACTATTACTCTGATTGAATAATCACTTCATATGACTAATGAAGATAAAACATGAAATGTGCGCATAAACTTAATAACATAAGTGGAATGTATGTCAACATGAGATATTCTAATTTGGTATACATTAGTAAAGGCTGGATCTTCATCCGGGCAGGTCAAATGACTCGTACTTAACTTTTTGGACCCATCTCTGAAGGGATGAGATTAGTTTAGGTCCTAAAGTGAGGGATCATATTGCCCCCATTCATTCCCAATATAAGAATAGGGTGGTGACTCTATTTCTCTATATATGCCTACGCTTCGTTGGTGTTCCCTTAAGTCTCGAAAAAGGCTTTGACACAGTATCGTGGTTACAAATGCTTCAGCTGGATGAAAGTCTCGTTCATAGTGGTGACTCTATTGGGGATAAGAGAAGTTGATTCTTATTAGGATAACAAATTATAATAGCTTATGTTGACATTTTGAGTCCTTGCATCACTACACTTTTTACACACAATGAGCACGACTAGACTAGTTGTGTGACATTGGCATGAGAAGTCTGTGGCTCCATTTAATCCCTAGATGACTCATGTTGATGTCACCACCTTTGAGCACGTACTATTGAATTGGTATAAAAAGAGACCAGCCTAAGAGGGCATCTCTCGCTCAAAGGAGCCCAAACCATTGGACCCTTGAGACACAAGCCCATATAGATGACTCAACAAAATTTCAATAGGATGAATATCCCAAATCCTTTGTTGAAATGCCTGTCCATGGATGCAAATTCCCCATTAGAATAACATCCAGTCAAACCTCTTGGAACTATGAACGAATGCCACTTGTCGAGTCACCCATAAGAACAAAATGGGAACATATGCCATGAGTTAAGGTTATCATGACATTTAGAAAATCATATTATGATGATCATGAAGAATCCAACATCAACATATTGATAGAAATAGGTGATAGAATCTCGCATTCCCACACTCCATGATGATGTATTGGGAATGAGGCCAAAAATCCTAGGAAAAAAGACTTGATCGCATGTGTGTGGGAGAAATAAGGTTAGAAGGTTGAAAGTGTGTCTAGGCCCTTGTATGAGCACGCATGGTACCATGAATACATGCATATGTGCATGGCATTGACAACTTTATTTTATAGCCATCATCGCTTGAGTTAGACAAGGTGGTCGTTTGATAAGGCAAGAAGAACCAGTTGATAAAATGGCTACACCTAACAGCAACAATGTTGAAATGGCACAATTGAGAGCTGATATAACTGCACTCCAATAACAAGTGGCCCAACTTGTTGAAGCACTCCACAATAGGCCCAACCATATGAGCCAGCCTCCACCCGAGGGTAACGGTGGTGACAATGGTGAGATAAGCCAAGGCAGAGACAGGGGAAAAGCCAAATCAATCAAGAAGAACCTGAATCGGTCAAGCAGCTGGCCAAGGACATGGAGAATGTCCAAACCCTCTTGAAGAAGAAGGGACTGAAAGGGGTTGAATACCTAGAGGACATTTTGCTCATAGAGGAAAATGATTTGCCTCCCAAGTTTTGCATGCCAGAGTTGACAAGTTTAATGGAGAGGGCAATCCGAAGACCCATCTGAGACAGTGTACGATTGTCATGGCCACCACTCATTTGCCAAAGGAGCATATATTAAAGTACTTCATTTTATCCTTGGAAGATGAAGTGATAGTATGGTACCATGACCTCCCTAAAAGAATTGGAGGAAATTGGGAGGAGTTTTCAAGTAATTTGTAGACCAGAACCGTCACAATACCCAATTAGGGGTAACCTTGAGGCAATTGGAGGCAACACATCAAAAGCCCAATGAGACTTTCTTAGAGTATCTAGTCTATTGAAGGGCCAAGGCCGTCAAAATGACCGTCAGGCCTACAGAGAAGGAGCAGGTTCGCATGGTGGTCAATGGAGCCTATACTTTCAACAGTGATAGACTTGCGAGTTTTCCTATCAAAATATTTGAAGACTTGTATGACTCAGGCATCCGAATAGAAGATTTGGAACCTAGGCAAAAGAGAAGTAACCATAGCTACCCTCGAAGAAGTCAAGGATAGTATCACCAAGCTAGTGGGTCTAGCATGAAGCATGTTGAGGTGAAGGCAGTCACCTAGCAAAGAAAATTCAATCATTTGGGAAGACCATTGTAGACACTGAATTTTTTAGGCTTGATGAAAATGAATGTCGAGTAATAAAAATGACCAAATTACCCTTAGAGGCCAAGGAAGGAAAAGTGAGAGGGAATCACTGAAAGGTCTTAAAAAATGACATGTGACTTCAAAAATTCATAAAAATTAATCCAAAAAGAATCTAATGATTCATATATCGTTGCGAAATATAGATGTCTAGTTTTCGTAGAAATTTACGGATTACAAATCAGAGATGAACATGAAAACTTATGTGCAATTGGACAGACGAAGGTCAGAAGGGATTATATTGCAAAGTGCTAAAAATGGAAGGGCCACAAGGACAACAACCGCCATGCTGCCAAATAGTCAATTGGCTATCTGACAGCCGCCTGGCTATTGGTGGCACATTCTTGAAAATTCTTATTCAAACCTTCCTTTTTTGTTTCCTGCTTCCTTTTTCAACCTCAACCTTTACCTATATACACCCCCATTGGTTCACTTCTCAAGACACACTAATTATCGAATATAATCATATCTCTCACTATCTTTCGAAGACAAGCTCGAGAATTCAATAAGTTTTTTTCAGTTCAACTTTTTTAGGCATTGTATTACTCTAAACCCAGAAAGAGTACGTCTTGAGAGTAGTCCTCTCCTATTTTCTTATTTACTTTTCTTACTTGGAATAAGCATGATTAGGGTTTATTTTTATGCTTAGAAACATGTTTAGGATTTTATGAATTGTTTAACCCCTTTATTTGTTTTGCCAAATAGATAAGCGTATCGAGGTAAGTTTGCTATCTCTTCTTTGTTAGAAACATGTTTAGAAGTTTAATTTTCTTTGCGAATGCTTAGAATCATGCTAGGAAAACATATTACTGCTTAGAAGCATGCTTGGAAATAACATAGAATAGGTAAGAATTACCATATTGCCCCTTTGAATGTTTTGATTGAGCTAGAATAGCTTTGATTGATGATTGCTTGAATTAGGCTAGAATATGTCATGATAACCCTGTTTAGGCTAGAAATGCCATGATGTTATGAATTAATATGAATTAGGCTAGAATAGCACTATGCTAGAATGCCATGATAGAACTATCAAATCTAGGCTAGAATGCCATGATTATAGATTATGGCTTTGAATTTTGATTTATCAGTGCGAATGAATGTATAGATGTACCATATTAGAAGAATAACAGAATAATTGTATGATGCCATGAAGTGGTGGTAGACTCACATGGATGGTGAGGGACCATCACTTATAAAATAATTGAACGTATGAATATGCAATGGATTATATGTATGAATGATATACAAAGTGTTAGAAGTAGAACTTTATTGTTGAATAACAAATGTTGTAATCCTCTTCCCCTTCCCCCATGACTGACAGAAATATAATCCAATCTCCTCCCTCTTTCTATGGAAGAATTCATAACTACTATTTGAATGAATAATCACTTTCCACGACTAATGAAGATAAACTATGAAATGTATGCATAAAATTAATAACTTAAGTGGACTGTATGTCAACATGAGATATTCTAATTTGGTATGCCCTAGTGGAGGTCGCATCTTGATCCGAGCAGGTTAAATGACTTGTGCCTAACATCTTGAACCCATCTCTGAAAGGATAAGGGTAGTTTAGGTCTTAAAGCGAAGGATCAGATTACCCCTATTCATTCCCAATTGAAGAATTAGGAGACGACTCCCTTTCTCCAAACGTTCCCATGGCTCTTTTGTGTTCCCTTAAGTCTAAGAAGAGGTTTTGACATAGTGTCATGGTCGTAAATGCTCTGGCGAGATAAAAGCCCCATCCATAGTGGAGTCTCCACTATGGATAAGAGAAGTTGATTCTGATTGGGATACCAAATTCTAATAGCTCATGCTAACATTTTAAGGCCTTGCATCACTACATTTTTGCACATAATGAGCACGAACTACCTAAACTAGCCATGTAGCATTGGCATGAGATGTCTTTAGCTCTGTTTGACCTCTATATAACTCATGTTCGTGTCACCACCTTTGAACACGTACCATTGAATTGGTATAAAAGATACTGGCCCAAAGGGGCATCTCTCGCTCGAAAGAGCCTAGACCATCAGACCCTTGAGACTCAAGCTCTTGTAGACGACTCTAGAAATTTTCAATACGATGAAATGCATGTCTGTGGATGTAAATTATCCATGATTAGAATAACATCAACTCAAACCTTATGGGACCATAAATGAATGCCATATGTTGAATCATCTATAAGAACAAAATGGGGACATGTGCCATGAGTTAAGGTTCTCATGACATTTAGAAAGCCATGTTATGATAACTGTGGAGAATCCAACATCAACATGTTTGTTAAAAATAGGTGAGAGAATCTCGCATTCCCATATTCTATGATGATGACTTAGGGATGAGACCTAAAATCCTAGAAAAAGAGACTAGACCTCGGGTGTGTGGGAGAGATAAGGTTGGAAAGCTGAAAGCATGTATATGCTGTCGTATGAGCAAGCATTATATCATGCATGAGTGGCATTAACATCTTTGTTTTGCAGCCATTATAGCTTGGGTTAGACGAGGTGGCCGTTTGACAAGATAAGAAGAACCATTTTGCGAAATGGTTGCACCTAACAACAACAATGTTGAAATGGCCTAACTGAGAGCTAATATGACCGTAGTCCAAAAACAAGTTGTCTAACTCATTGAGGTAGTCCAAAATAGGGCTAATCACATGAACTAGCCTGCACCCAAGGATAACAGTTATGATAATGATGAGACTAGCCAAGGCAGAGATAAGGGGAAAAGCCCAATCAATCAAGAAGAGCTCGAATCAATCAAGCAGTTGACCAAAGAGATGGAGAATGTCCAATCCCTCTTGAAGAAGAAGGGACTGAAAGGGGTCGATGACCTGGATGACATTTTGCTCGTTGGGGACAACGATTTGCCTACCAAATTTTGTATGCCAGACTTGCCCAATTTGAATGGCAAGGGTAATCTAAAGACACATCTGAGATAGCATGCAGCCATCATGGCCACCACTCCTTTGTCAAAGGAGCATATATTGAATTACTTTGTACTATCCTAAGAAGATGATGCGATAGTATAGTACCACGACCTCCATATGAGAATTCGAGGAGATTGGGAGGAGTTTTCTGAATAATTTGTAGCACAGCACCGTCACAATACCTGACTGACGGTAACCTTAAGGGTGGAGACAACACGTCAGAAGCCCAAGGGGACTTTCTCAAAGTATCTAGTTCATTAGAAGGCCAAGGCTGCCAAAATGACCACCAGGCCCACAAAGAAGGACCATGTTCACATGGTGATTAATGGAGCCCATACTTCTATCGGTGAAAGACTGGCAGGCTTCCCCATCAAAACATTTGAAGACTTGTATAGCTCAGGCATCCAAATAGAAGATTTGGAATACAGGCAGAAGAGAAGTAGCCATAGCTACCCTTAAAGAAGTCAAAGGCAACATCACCAAGCTAGTGGGTCTAGCACAAAGCATGTTGAGATGAAGGCAGTTCAATCGCTTGGGAATACCACTATCTAAGATCTTTGCAAGTTTGAGAGTCGAAGGGATATTATAGCCATTGCCACCAAGAGAGCTTCCAAATCCATTTCCAAGGAATTGAAGGCATCACAAGAAGTGTGAATTCCACCAAGTAACCGGTCATAAGACTAATAACTTTACTCGTCTCTGCCATGAGATCTAAGATTTGATCGATAAGGGCCAGATTCCTGACTCAGAGACACATGAGCCTAGTACAAGAGGCAATCCAGTACCCAATTATAATAGCGTGCCTCCTCCAATAACCAATATTATTAGGTCAGGCTTGATTAAGGAGCAAGTCATGAACTCCTTTGAAGAAAGTAGATCAAGTAGGACCGAGAGAGCCAATAGAAGGGAGAAGTCCAAGATTGGATAACAAGAAGGATCCCCTAGAAAGGTGGCTAGGAAGAAGAAGTCCAAGGCTTGAGAGCCCCAGATCGAAGAGCCCAAAAAAGAAAAGCCCAAGGAGATCATTGAGAGGGCTGAAGATGAGCCCATTCCTTTGGTAGCCGAGATTTTCACAAAAAAGGGTTGATGGACCAATATTGTAGTAAAGGGAGTCAAGCAAAGCTTAGAACCCGAATTTGTGTGCCTCAGTGATCAGGAGGAGGAAGAATAGTAAGAAGAGGAAAAAGAAGAACCGTGAAAAGAGGAAAAAGAAGAAGTTGAAGTGACACTTGCCAAGAGGAAGTCGACCCCACCAAGTGCTTTTGCCAAGAAGTGGATGGCCAGAAAAGGGGCTAGAAGAGGCCCACCATCTAGGAGGCTTAAGGTGAAAAAGGGTAGTGAAGTAAGGAAAATGAAGCGAGTTGGGAGCATCAAGCGTAGGGAGAGCTTGCGTAGAAGGTGTAAAGAAGTGAGAGTTATGAGAATATGGGATGATACTCTAAAGTCAAGACCCTTCCAAAATTTGGCACTACAAGAATTTCTAAAATATTAGTCCTTTTACATTTTGCATATTTGCGGGTTTTTTAAAAAATAGTCAAATATAACTTTATTCCACTAGCCAAACCCGCCTCTTTTCAATATTTGTCACTTAGTTATGTTCATTAATTTACACATTTGCCACTCCTACCTCTTTCTTGCTCTCTCTTGCCCCAGCCGCTTAAAGCGAAGCACTCTCTATTCTCTACATTCATCGCTCTCATCTCTTCAAGATTGCTCCTTCTGCTAACTCCTTCGCTCATTTGTTAGTGGTTATATTCCCTTGCTAGTATTTTGGTGTTTTGCTCATCAGTTAGTGGCGGAATTTTCTCTACTCACTTAATTTCTTTAACATTCTGTCCAGCAATCCAGTCTAGAGTTCGCTGTTAGGGACAATAATTAATCGTAAGATTGTGATAGTTTGAGGATCCTAAGGTATCTTTCTTTTTCTTGAGAAAAGCTTTCCCAAATTTTTTTTTGGTGGATTGAAAAATTTGAGAATCTGATCCTTTTATCATGTTGTGGGGTTGGGTTACTCTTTGTGGGTTATTAATATATTATTTTCTGGGGTATTAATCTGGTGGGAAGCCACTTTGATTATTCCTTTTCTTTCTCATATTAATCTAGGTTATTATAATGGCTGTGTAGTGTTTGTGTCTTCATTTTTGTCTTCTCTCTTGAAATGTAAGAAAGAAAATAAATAAATAAATAAAATGGGTGTAGGGCGTGCAGTGAAACATCATGCAGCTCAAGAAGCTCAACACCGCAATCTTCCATGTCTATTCCAACAGCAAGTACTATGTTGATGCACTTGCTTCCGCCAAATTTATGAAATTAGGTTTGTTTCATTTCGTCTTATTCTTCTTTTGGGTTTTTACATTTTCCTTTCTTTTCTTTTTTTATTATTTCTCAATATGTTGATGATTTTTGTATGTTTATCTATATATATTTTTTAAATCTTCTTTTGCTACTGCTTAATTTTTGTATCACTTTTAAGTGAGGTTTAAAATCTTCTCTCTCGTAATTGTTTCCTTTGATTGCTTTATATGAATCTTTTCTCTGGTTTTGTTTATTGTTGTGTTCTGTGTTATGGGTTTTTCTTATTTTTAATTTTGTTGGTTACTTTCGTTATGTTGTTTGTGGCTTTGGCTATTGATTTTTGGAAATATGGCAGTTTGAACCAGAGGAAGAAATGAAACAATGTGCTTCGGTTTGGTGATCCTCACAAGTTTTAATATCTTTAACTCAAATCATTTTGCTTCTCTGCATTTCAGTATATGGGCCATTCATACTGAATGACTGCGCTTGTTTTTTAACTTATTGTTTCTACTAAATTAAGTGTTTAATCGATATCATCTAGTACACCATATGGCTTGTTTCTTGGTTTATTTTTGCTTGTATGCTTACTTGTAGACTGGAAATTAATTTCTCAAGTTTTGATATATATGTTTGTCCTCACCCAAAGATTTGATGGGAATTCTTTAAGCATATCATTCATAATTATCTATTTGCTTTTGCTTTTATATTTTACTAACAATTAATTAATATGATGACTTTTAATTGGTCAGTCATTTAATAAAACTTTAGTACTTAAATATTTTCAAATAATACACAACGTGTACATGGATTTGTTTGCACTATTCTGTAGTGCGTGGTGTAATTAAATTATTTTAATAAAGTAACTCAAAATATGGATGGTATTGTCAAACTCACCCATTTCGTTTCCTCCTTCAGATTCTAAAGAGTTTATAATTTTTGCACATGATAGTGGTAATTGAGGTGAGCTAAGAATTTTCTCTTGAAATTAATTTGGTTATTATAATAAAGTTGCAATAATCAGGTGAGCTTGGTGTTTAGAGCCAAACGGATTGTCTTTATTAAGCTCTAATATCGGTTTAACAGGTTAGTTTGTTCATTATCTAATGAGTTCATTTGTAGGGGTTTCCATCCACATACTAATTAATTTATATGTCACGGTTCATCAATTCAAAGCATATATATATATATATATATATATATATATATATATTACATATTATGTTATAACTAAAAGTTTGTTAATTAAAGTAATTAATCAGAGAACATGCTAGGGGGATGAGAAAAGTATCATGTCAACTTTTATATATGGTTCAAAATCTGCTTCCTAACAAATTTAATTTGTTAACTTAGGTTTTCCTCCTCAATTTCATGCTTTTTAGCTTTATTTTGTATGATACGTTCCCAACATTTTTATGTCACCATTTTGTCTAATAGATTATTATTATTATAGGTAGACCAATTAATTAATGATAATGAGACTTTGTGTAAGGCTTTTCATGATAGGGTAAGCGCACTAAATAAGCAAAACAAACTATTATTCATTATATTATATTATAATTATAATTTTAATTATTTCTCTATTCATTAGTTTCTTCTATTAGTTTTTTAGCTCTTTTTATCTTGTTTTTTTAATTTAAAAAAAAAATTTACCTGTCTACTTACTCTGTTGCGATATATTTTTAATTCTAAATAATTTTTTGAAAAATTGAAACCATTGACTATCAAAACGGGAGAAGTCATTCTCCAAACTAGTAATAAATATTTTTTTATGAACATCTAATTAATTAAAAAAGGTTAATTAATTATACTTTTCTACAAATGAATGTTAAACTACAGTTAATAATCATCAAGTCCAAGTTAGTAAAAGAGGGAGTTAATGAGAATAGAAAGTTTTAAGGAAAAGACTTTAAGAAATTAAGAATAAAAGGAGTCAAACTACAGTCCGGCAGGTGGACTGATACAGTAATTTCATAAGCCGTTGGATTAGAGACTTAACTTAAGCATCTAATCTAATGGCTCTCCTTCGCTGGGATTTTTTTGCAAGAGTTACCTGCCACCGGTTATTCCAGTTACGTTCAACTCTAGATCCTGGAGAAACTATTTGATTGTTGTCTCACTCATCCAGTAGAGCTCAAAAGCCATCCGTCAACGTTAAACCTTGGGTTTTGATGAAGGACGTCACAGTGCTTTCAAACATCCAGAAGACCGACTTCAATCAATCCATCCTCATTCAATTGATCGATCCAAAGCTCTTTGCAGCAAACCCTCCTTGTGTAAATCTACTCCATAACATGCTGCAATCGATTTTATAGGTACATTTAAACTTGTCAATTTGCTGTAGATCTTTGTTCTGAATCTGTTTCTCTTTAATTATCCACCAATTTGAAAGCCGATTCCCAACCGATTTGAAGACCAGTCCCACGAACCTTCAAAGCAAGATCAAAACCCATCTTTCCTTCTCCAATTACCTCTTCCCATCCTCGATTTTTCAAATCCCGCCTTTTCTACTACATTTTTATTTTTGATTTTTCTAAATATTTATAATGGGCCAATTCTTATGATTTTTAATTAGCTTAGAAAATGTGTATTTATTTATTTTGCCAATTTTGGTTTCTCCTTACAGTTCTCTGGTCATGCTTTCAATACTTTTGCTCTTCAATCTATTATCAGCGCAACCACCACAATAATCATTCTCCAATGGACCCCAGCACTTGTGTTGTCGTTGTCATCGACTATGGCACCAAGTATGTCTATCTTATTTATTTCTTGACGTATGTTGTGTGTGATTTGTTTTCTAATATGTGTGAATGTACAGGGGCCCAAAATGTTCGATGAAATGTCTCAATTGGGTTTCGTCGATGGTTTTGATTTTATAATTGCAGGCCATCTGTTTATCATTTTTGCATATGGGTTTTCATCTTTTATTATGTGATTTTTAATTTTTTAATTATTAATTATGTAGAAGGGAGTAAAGGAATTAATGCAAGAAGTAGGTGAATTTTGTTTTAATTTGTTTTTATTCATATGAAGAACTTCTGTATTATAAAGAGTAATGTATTATATGATTCTCTAATTTCATAGTTGAATCAAGTTTACTTCTGCAAAATTGATGTTCGTGTTGTTGTTCTTTGTAACTTTTGTTAAGGCTTTGTAGTCTACTATCTTCACAAAATATGTGCCTAGTAATTTGTTCTCCCTCAAGTCATTGATCTGTGTGGTCGAATGTTACTTCTTATTGATTATTTTACCTTTGTTGATGAATAAAGCTTATCTGATATTATCTCGCTGTTCAGAATGCCCAAGGGACAAGAAAAGTTTGTTGACAGCAAAAAGAAGGTAAATAATGCAATGTCTTTTGTCGCAAGTAACGCATTCATGCTTGTTGACCATATTACAGACTATGAAAAACCATATGCGACATCGAAGACACTTATTACATAAAAAGTTTGTCATCATCATAGCCCCTTTTATTTCACAAACGTGAAGCTATACTATGCAATTATGGTGGCCGGACTATCTTCATGTAACTCTGTTTGTATGATTTTCCAAATTTTTATAGACTGTTTTTGTTGAGAATAAAAATTTGAAGACTACACTGCTCAAGGACATTGATGAGAGCCAGGTCCTGGACATATATGGAGGCAAACTGCCAATAGTTTTTATAAAAGACTAGTAATTATTGACGCAACATGGAGAGAAGTTCTTTATTAATGCTTTGTTGCTTAAAAAGATAATATGGACATGGCAATGAAAATTCAAAAATGCTTTTTTTTTTAATTATAAGCTCCTCCAAATATGGATTGTTACAAAACCAACTAATCAAGGGTTAAGATTATACATGTATAGACGTTCTTTTGCTTGGTATCTGTAGTAAAATAAAAAGAAATCTATCTCTAAAATCAGTAGTCGTACTACAGTCTGGCCAATGTATACATATAGCAACTTTATAGGCCGTTGGATCCCAGACTTAATTTAAGCATTAAATCCAACGACTCTCCTTCAGTAAGCTACTTTTTGCAAGATTTACTTGCTACCAATTGTTCTGGTCGCATTCTAACTTTGGTCATAAACTATTTTGCCTATTCAAACTCTAATAACTCTCTTTACGCTATTCTCTTCGCAACCTCTGGCGCTAGCTCATCTTCTATTCTTGACTCTTGGCTTATCAATTTTGTATTCGAGCTGATTGATGTGTTCTTGGTTGAGAAGCCTAGAGTCAAAGACCGGAGAAAATATTTCGTGTTTACGGAGGAGTGGAACAAGTATAGAGAAAGCGTCTATAAGTGCTGTCAGACAAGGGCAGATAAAGAAACTGATACTACTATGAAGCAAAAATTGATTTCACTTGCTCGCAAAGTGAAGAAGGTATAACGATGTCTATATATTGTTCTATTTTTCCATTTTCTTTATTGTGGTGTATTTTATTGTTGAAACCAAAGTTTAGGAAAGAAATTGAATGAAAGATTGTGAAAATTGTTTTATGGCTCAAGGGAGTGGAGATTTTGATTGTGGATGTTGTTTCTTTTGCTACTGTATTTTATTAATGAAATGAAGGATTCAAGATTAAATCTTAAAAACTCTTTTTGGGTTTAGATGCCCTTTCGTTTTTGTGTAATCAGGACTGAGCATTGTAGATTGGTGATGAAATTGAAGGCAAAGTGATATTCTTAAGGAAATTGAAGACACCCCAACTGATAAAAATGCAATAGTTGCAAGGCGATGCAAAGACTTCAGTGGGGAATTTTTTCGCTACCTTACACTAGTACAAGAAGCCAATAACAGTTTGGAGGATCGCGATGGTATTAATTTGTGCTTTTTTGAATTTATATTTGGATTGTTATAGTGATTTATGCTTAGTTGCTTATTGAAATATGCTTTTTCGAGGTGCTTCTTTTTTAGTATGATTTTTCTTATGGACATGTTAGCATGAGGAATCTACAATTTATGAAGATTTTTTCCATTTATCTGGCTACTGTTAAATGGAATTTGCCTTTTTGTGTATATCATACTAGTGTTTTACCATATATATTAGCAACTTTAAATAAGGGATTGCAGCAACATGCTTGAGAATGGACTCTGCTTGGAATTTGATGAAGTTATTGTATTAAAGATCATAATAATGTGCTGAGATCAGACTAAAATCAAAATTTGATTAAATTGTTAGTGCAGATTAACAACTTACGAAGTTTATGAATGGCTTTTTGACAGTATTATCACTATCAACTTCAGTTAAAATCAGGACCAAAAGAATTGCTAAAACTACCTTTGACCCTATTCTTGCTATTCCAGATATGCCACTGCCAACATCCACACCTGGCCTGCTGCTAACAGAATCACTAATTCATAGTTTCTTGTGTGAATAGGGAGAAACAGTAATAATATGCGAATTGAGATTCGTATAGAAGCAGTAGAAAAGTCCAGTATCGATGACAATTGACTAAGGCATAAGCAAAACTTTAAATGAGCTTTGTAATTTTAAACTGTATTTGTATTTTTTTTAAGAATTTCACGGAATGAAATGTCAATGCTCTGTTTTCATTAGTTTAAACAGCAGTGGCCAGGTTGGCAACTACATGCTTGTCTTGCAAAAAGTATGGCAACTAGATGCTTGTCTTCCATTCATTGTGATATACTGATGTTTATTTTATCAATATTTTGTTAATTGTATTTGAGCAGGATTCAGAAGGGTCACCGAGTCTACTAGCAAGTTTGACCAACTGATCTTAGTTGCCAACTCTATTTTTCAACTAAATTAATGTGCACCAGATAGCCGAATGACATGTTCCAGATATATTCATGATAAACAAGTAATGTCGAACACTTCACCTTGTACTTTCTTCAGTATATATATGTCGTTGTATAAGAAAAGAGAACATTGTGGGCAACTATGTAAGATTCAGTTGCAGAGTTCCCTACCTTGCAGAATAGATGGAAAAGGATTTAAGCAGCGGCTAGGTGCTTGCAGACCTACATTTTAGCCTTACGCAAAATGTTTATATGATTTGGGTATCCAATGCTTCAACTTGTCAGTAACCTCTGAAAGCAGATCTTAGCATGTGAAAATCAAAGTTTTTTAGATCTTATCATGTGAAAATCAAAGTTTTTTTTTTAAATGACTTTAGCAATACTGATATTGTAGAATTTTTATTTTTGTGATTTTTATATTTGTATATTTTCTATTAGAATATGCGATATATTCTAATTAATTTAATTTAATTTTCATAAATGTTTAAAAATTTAGATTTGAATTTATTATTTGTTAATATTAAGTGGAATGATATTTAATATATTTAATATACAATTGATAAATTCATAGTGGCCTTTTATATTATGTTTTGTAAATCATATTGCAAATCTAGGAATAAGGATAAAATGGTAATTTATCAATTGTAATTTGAGTAAAAAAAATATTGATATTAAGAGTTAATTTTGTAAAATGAATTATCATAAGATAATAGTAATTGCGAACTTTTTTTTAACAACTATTTATATCAAAACACAAGTATTTGTTGTGATTTACTTGTGCATTTTTCTAAAATTCGTCATAGTATTTAATTCATCATAATAATAACATTTTTATAATAGGAAAGCTTAACAAAAACTAGCTTGGATTATTTAACATGTAATTTGATTTAACATGGATTATTTAACATGGATTATTTAATAGATTCCGGGTTGTTTATGATATCTTTACAAATTTGATTTACAAGCATTATTTAACATGAATTTGAAATAATTACACATTAAATATTATAAAGGCTATAAAAATTTATTTTTTAAAGATATATTATAATAAATATTTTTTAATTTAAATATTAAAGTGTGTTATATATTGATGTATATTTGTGTCAAAATTTGAAGATTAAATTAATATATACAAAGTAACTACATTGTATATATGGTAAAAGTAAATTAATTGTCCAATTCTACATTAGATTGAAACCAATTACTTCCCATCTAATATTATATTATTCTAATTTGATTATTAACTACTTTGACTAGTTATAGAAATTTAGGATTATATTGACTTTAATTAAGATAAATTTGCAAATAAGTTCATGACATTACTTTGATTCATAACTTACTAATCAATTAAACTAAAATAGAATAAATTTATTTGAATTGGATTTATTCCAATCGAGGTAATCATATTTAGATAAATAACATATATTTATTTACAGATTTTTCGATATGGCAACAATAGATGCATGAATCTAATTAAATATAAAAGTGATACATTTCATAATTATATGGAAATAATTTATAAACATTTGGTAAATATTAAGAAAGTATATATTGCTAAGTAGGCCTGGCAATTTCTATACGACCTATTAACACAACACGAACCTATTTGATAAAAACGTTCTTTGGATTTAATCTTATCGAATCGGGTTGTTAATAGGTTAACATAAAAAATCCCGTTTGATATTGGATCGTGCCTTGGTTTATTTTATTAAAAACCGTTTCACCCGTTTAACCTGTCAATATTGAAGATAATTTAGTAAATTTATTTATGATAAAAAATATAATAAAATATAACAAATTATAGTATTTTTTTCTTAGGTGCGTACCAATATAACATTTTAATGAGCAATACAAGGAAAAAACTTAAAGAATATCCGATTTCATTTTCAGCAAACATTCGATAATTGGACAATTTTTATTTATTTATCTTAAATATACTCTAGATGGATTTTTGAATGATGTTGGATAAAAAACTTTGTTTATGTTTTCGTACTATATTAAATTTAGATATTTTAATAAATTTCAAAATATTTGTTACATATTAAATGTATAAACTATTAGTTTATATTTAGAATTTGTACAAATTATGTTATACATATTGTTGTCTAACTTTAAAATAAAAAATGAGTTAAATGGGTTAGATTCGGATAATATGTTAAGTTAATAGTCGGGTTTGGGTTTTAAGATTTAGACCCAATAAGTTAACGAATCATATTTGAATTAACATAATTTAACAAGATACAAACACGAAACGACACAAAACCGCTCTAACATGGCTTATTGTCAGGTCTAATGCTAAGTATTAACATTCCTTATCTAGGCATATAATATCATATAAGTATTGATACATATAGAACATATAATAAAGCAATGATCTTAATCAGATTTGCATATGTGATAAAGTAATTTTAATGTTTTATTCATTCATATGCTTTATTATAAAGTTATAATAAGGTGACGTATGCAATAAATCATGACATATTATTTGCAAGTAAATATTTTTTAAATATAACATGCAATAAAATCAATAGGTGCATATAGAAATTGTATTTTATCTTTCATTGTTTACAATATATAATATTTAGTAAGATGAAGTGTGGCAAACATTTTTAATATTAATTTGTGAGTAAATAAAATTGATATTAAAATAATATAGTGTTTAATAAATATACTCGACATAATATGTCATACTAGCTTTATTGTTAGTTATTGCCATATATAATAAAACAATATTAACTTTCATTCTTATATATATAATATACAATAAACTAACACACGCACACATATACATATATATCTTAACCATGAATTATACCCAAGTCATATTCTTTGCTATAATTATACAGTATAAAAAAATTATAAGATTTAAATAATAAATTTGCTTTTTTCAAATATTATTTGTAGGTTCCAAGTTAAGGACACTAAGAGTAAAGCATTTGAAAACTTATAGGAATTATTGAAAAATTTTAAGAAGTAAATAGTATTCTTTAGTATATTTAAAGTAAGAACAAATTAAATTACTTTATATTAAAAGAAATAAATTAAAAAATAAAATGTAAACAAATATTAATTTGGATTACTCAATTAATTATTCAAATAATAAAATATTTACTTGTATAAAAGAATTATAATTAATTATAATTATATTTAAAAAACTGATTAATTATTACTAAAAGAAATATATATTTTCTTGAAAATAAATAAACACTTATGCCTTCTATTTTAATAAATTGATTTACCATTTTCAATCATGTCATATAGTTATAAACATTTTTAATTTATATCACAATAATTAATATGGCTTTGAAAATTTTAGTTAAATTTTATAAGGTCTGAACAGGAACCCTGACTACGACTATTGTTTCCTAGTTTATAATTTTTCCAAGTTCAATTACGATATTTATTCATTTTTTACGATTTTTATACAAAAAACAGTGAAAAGGAATAATATGCTTCACAACTTTTATCTCTATGTTTATAACTTTTATAGCATCTTTTACAACTTTTACATATCCAGTTACGATTTTTATATGGCTTTGAAAATTTTAGTTAAATTCCATAAGATATGAACAGCAACCTTGACTGCGACCTTTATTTCTCGATTTACTATTTTTATATGTTCAATTAGGACATTTATTCATTGTTTACGACTTTTATACTAAAAGTAGTGAAAATGAATAGTTTTTTTACAATTTTTATCACTACGTTTATAAATTTTATATATTCGGTTACAATTTTTATATTGGTTTGAAAATTTTAGTTAAATTCCATAAAGTATGAACCGTAACCTTTACTACAACTTCTATTACATGGTTTACTATTTTTATATATTCAGTTACGACATTTATTCATTGTTTACTACTTTTATACGAAAGGTAGTGAAAAGGAATAGTATGGTTTACAACTTTTATCCTTATATTTATAACTTTTATACATATATTTACAACTTTTATATATCTGATTATGATTTTTATATGGCTTTGAAAATTTTAGTTAAATTCCATAAGCTATGAACAGTAACTCCGATTACAACTTTTATTTTCCTCTTTACGATTTTTATATATTTAATTACGACTTTTATTCATTATTTACGAATTTTATATGAAATGGCAGAGGGGCATTCTTGGAAAGATAAACAATTTTTTTTGCTACAATTTAGTTAAAAGGAGTAGCATCATTTACAATTTTTATCCCTATTTTAATAACTTTTATACATATATTTATAACTTTTATATATCCAATTATGATTTTTACATGGCTTTGAAAATTTTAGTTAAATCCCATAAGCTATGAACAGTAACTCCGATTACGACTTTCATTTCCCTATTTACAATTTTTACATATTTACGACTTTTATTCATTATTTACGACTTTTACATGAAATGATAGAGGGGCATTCTTGGAAAGATGAACAATTTTTTTGGCTACAATTTGGTTAAAAGGAGTAGCATCATTTACAATTTTTATCCCCATTTTTATAACTTTTATACATATGTTTATAACTTTTATATATCCAATTATGATTTTTACATGGCTTTGAAAATTTTAGTTAAAATCCATAAGCTATGAACAGTAACTCCAATTCCGACTTTCATTTCCCTATTTACAATTTTTACATATTTAATTATGACTTTTATTCATTATTTATGACTTTTATATGAAATGGTAGAGGGGCATTCTTGAAAAGATGAACAATTTTTTTGGCTACAATTTGGTTAAAAGGAATAGCATCATTTACAATTTTTATCCTTACTCTTACAACTTTTATACATATATTTACAACTTTTATATATCCGATTATGATTTTTATATGACTTTGAAAATTTTAGTTGAATTCCATAATCCATGAACAGTAACTCTGATTACGACTTTTTTCCCCATTTACGATTTTTACATACTTAATTACAACTTTTATTCATTATTTGCGACATTTATGAGAAATGGTAGAGGGGCATTCTTGGAAAGATGAATAATTTTTTTGGCTACAATTTGGTTAAAAGGAATAGCATCATTTACAATTTTTATCCCTACTCTTACAACTTTTATACATATATTTACAACTTTTATATATCCGATTATGATTTTTATATGACTTTGAAAATTTTAGTTGAATTCCATAATCTATGAACAGTAACTCTGATTACGACTTTTATATCCCCGATACAAATCTTATAAGAGCTGGAAAAAATGCGCGATTCAAAACCAAATGAACAGTGCATTCTCCTACGATTTTTATTCTTCTCTTTGCGATTCTTTTACCGTCAATTACGACTACAATTAAGAATTTACGACTATTATACGAAATTATAATAATGCGCTTAACGACTTTTACATAGTGTTTTACAACTTTTATCCCATTTTTCACGACTTTTATATCCCCGATACAAATGTTATAAGAGTTGGAAAAAATGCGGGTTAAATTCCAAACCAAATGAACAGTGAATTCCCCTACGATTTTTTTCTCCTCTTTATGATTTTTTTGCCATCAGTTATGACTAGAATTAAGAATCTACGACTCTTATACGCAAATCTAATAGCGCGCTTAACTACTTTTACATAATGTTTTACAGCTTTTATCCCATTTTTCACGACTTTTATATCCCCGACACAAATCTTACAAGAGTTGGAGAAAATGCGAGTTAAATCCCAAACCAAATGAACAGTGAATTCCCCTACGATTTTTAATCTCCTCTTTACGATTTTTTTGCTGTCAATTACGAATAGAATTAAGAATTTACGACTCTTATACGAAAATCTAATAATATGCTTAACGACTTTGACATAGTGTTTTACAACCTTTATCCCATTTTTCACGACTTTTATATCCCCGATACAAATCTTATAAGAGTTGGGGAAAATGCGGGTTAAATCCCAAACCAAATGAACAGTGAATTCCCTTATGATTTTTATTCTCCTCTTTACGATTTTTTTGCTGTCAATTACGACTAGAATTAAGAATTTACGACTCTTATACGAAAATCTAATAGTGCGCTTAACGACTTTTACATAGTGTTTTACAACTTTTATCCCATTTTTCACGACTTCAAAATGAACAGCAACCTTCCGTACGATTTTTATTCTTTTGTTTCCGACTGTTTTGCCCTCAATTACGATTACTATTAATAACTTACGACTATTATACAAAAATCTGATTGTGCAGTTTACGACTTTTACGCAGAATTTTTTTACAGCTTTTATATCATTTTTCGCAACTTTTATTTACCTGATACAAATCTTATAGGAGCTGGAGAAAATACGAGTTAAATCCCAAACCAAATGAACAGTAACCTTTCCTACGATTTTTATTCTTCGGTTTACGACTGTGTTGCCATCAATTACGATTACTATTAATAATCTACGACTCTTATACGAAAATCGGGGATAGTGCAGTTTACGACTTTTACGCAGGTTTTTACAACTTGTATTAAATGTTTCCCGACTTTTATATCCCCGATCAAATCTTATAGGAGTTGGGAAAAATGCGGGTTAAGTCCCAAACCAAATGAACAGTAACCTTCCCTACGATTTTTATTCTTCGGTTTACGACTGTTTGGCCGTCTATTACGATTACTATTAATAATCTACGACTCTTATACGAAAATCTAATAGTGCAGTTTACGACTTTTACGTAGGTTTCTACAACTTTTATTAAATGTTTTGCGACTTTTATACCCCCGATACACATCTTATAGGAGTTGGAGAAAATGCAGTTTAAGTCCCAAACCAAATGAACAGTAACCTTCCATACGATTTTCATTCTTTTGTTTCCGACTATTTTGCCGTCAATTATGATTATTATTAATAATTTACGACTATTATACAAAAATCTAATAGTGCACTTTACGACTTTTACACAGAATTTTTTACAGCTTTTATATCATTTTTCGCGACTTTTATTTACCCGATACAAATCTTATAGGAGGTCGAGAAAATGCGAGTTAAATCCCAAACCAAATAAACAGTAACCTTTCCTACGATTTTTACTCTTTTGTTTCCGACTGTGTTGCCATCAATTACGATTACTATTAATAATCTACGACTCTTATACGAAAATCGGGGATAGTGTAGTTTACGACTTTTACGTAGGTTTTTACAACTTGTATTAAATGTTTCCCAACTTTTATATCCCCGATACAAATTTTATAGGAGTTGGGGAAAATGCGTGTTAAGTCCCAAACCAAATGAACAGTAACCTTCCCTACGATTTTTATTCTTCGGTTTACGACTGTTTGGCCGTCCATTACGATTACTATTAATAATCTACGACTCTTATACGAAAATCTAATAATGCAGTTTACAACTTTTACGTAGGTTTCTACAACTTTTATTAAATGTTTTGCGACTTTTGTACCCCCGATACACATCTTATAGGAGTTGGGGAAAATGCAGTTTAAGTCCCAAACCAAATGAACGGTAACCTTCCATACGATTTTTATTCTTTTGTTTCCGACTGTTTTGCTGTCAAATTATGATTACTATTAATAATTTACGACTATTATACAAAAATCTAATAGTGCACTTTACGACTTTTACACAGAATTTTTTACAGCTTTTATATCATTTTTCGCGACTTTTATTTACCCGATACAAATCTTATAGGAGCTCGAGAAAATGCGAGTTAAATTCCAAACCAAATAAACAGTAACCTTTCCTACGATTTTTACTCTTTTGTTTCCGACTGTTTTGCTTTCAATTACGATTACTAT
Organism: Boswellia sacra; assembly: GCA_013180625.2. Taxonomy (NCBI): domain Eukaryota; kingdom Viridiplantae; phylum Streptophyta; class Magnoliopsida; order Sapindales; family Burseraceae; genus Boswellia; species Boswellia sacra. The sequence continues at coordinate 152,884 of SNVD02005867.1, forward strand.
TAATAATTTACGACTATTATACAAAAATCTAATAGTGCACTTTACGACTTTTACACAGAAATTTTTTACAGCTTTTATATCATTTTTCGCGACTTTTATTTACCCAATACAAATCTTATAGGAGCTGGAGAAAATGCGGGTTAAATCCCAAACCGAATGAACAGTAACCTTCCCTACGATTTTTATTCTTTTGTTTCCGACTGTTTAACCCTCAATTACGATTACTATTAATAATTTATGACTATTACACAAAAATCTAATAGTGCAGTTTACGACTTTTACACAGAATTTTTTTACAGCTTTTATATCATTTTTCGCGACTTTTATTTACTCGATACAAATCTTATAGGAGCTGGAGAAAATGCGGATTAAATCCCAAACCGAATGAACAATAACCTTCCCTACGATTTTTATTCTTCGGTTTATCACTGTTTGGCCGTCCATTACGATTACTATTAATAATCTACGACTCTTATACGAAAATCTACTAGTGCAGTTTATGACTTTTACATAGGTTTCTACAACTTTTATTCCATGTTTTGCGACTTTTATATCCCCGATACAAATCTTATAGGAGTTGAGGAAATGCGGTTAAGTCCCAAACCAAATGAACAGTAATCTTCCCTACGATTTGTATTCTTTAGTTTCTGACTGTTTTGCCCTCACTTATGATTACTATTAATAACTTACGACTATTATACAAAAATCTAATTTTGTAGTTTACGACTTTTGCACAGAATTTTTTTTACAGCTTTTATATCATTTTTCGCGACTTTTATTTACCCGATACAAATCTTATAGGAGCTGGAGAAAAAGCGAGTTAAATCCAAAACCAAATGAACAGTAACCTTTCCTACGATTTTTATTCTTCGGTTTACAACTGTGTCGCCGTCAATTACGATTACTATTAATAATCTAAGACTCTTATGCGAAAATCGGGGATAGTGCAGTTTACGACTTTTACTTAGGTTTTTACAACTTGTATTAAATGTTTCCCAACTTTTATATCCCCGATACAAATCTTATAGGAGTTGGGGAAAATGCGGGTTAAGTCCCAAACCAAATGAACAGTAACCTTCCCTACGATTTTTATTCTTCTGTTTCTGACCTTTTTGCCGTCAATTACGGTTACTATTAACAATTTACGACTATTATACAAAAATCTAATAGTGCACTTTACGACATTTACACATCATTTTTTTACAGCTTTTATATCATTTTTTGCGACTTTTATTTACTCGATACAAATCTTATAGGAGCTGGAGAAAATGCGGGTTAAATCCCAAACCAAATGAACAGTAACTTTTACTACGATTTTTATTCTTCGGTTTATAACTTTTTTGCCGTTAATTACGATTACTATTAAGAATCTATGACTCTTACACGAAAATCGGGGATAGTGCAGTTTACGACTTTTACGTAGGTTTCTACAACTTTTATTAAATTTTTTGCTACTTTTATATCCCCGACACAAATCTTATAGGAGTTGGGGAAAATGCGGGTTAAGTCCCAAACCAAATGAACAGTAACCTTCCCTACGATTTTTATTCTTTTGTTTCCGACTGTTTTGCCCTCAATTACGATTACCATTAATAATTTACAACTATTGTACAAAAATCTAATTGTGCAGTTTACGACTTTTACATAGAATTTTTTTACAGCTTTTATATCATTTTTCACGACTTTTATTTACCCGATACAAATCTTATGGGAGCTGGAGAAAATGCGAGTTAAATCCCAAACCAAATGAACAGTAACCTTTCCTACGATTTTTATTCATTTGTTTCCGACTGTTTTGCCGTCAATTACGCTTACTATTAATAATTTACGACTATTATACAAAAATCTAATAGTGCACTTTACAACTTTTACACATAATTTTTTTACAGCTTTTATATCATTTTTCGCGACTTTTATTTACCCGATACAAATCTTATAGGAGTTGGAGGTTAAATCCCAAACCGAATGAACAGTAACCCTCCCTACGATTTTTATTCTTCGGTTTACGACTGTTTTGCTCTCAATTACGTTTACTATCAATAATTTATGACTATTATACAAAAATCTAATAGTACAGTTTATGACTTTAACACAGAATTTTTTTACAGCTTTTATATCATTTTTCGCGACTTTTATTTACTCGATACAAATCTTATAGGAGCTGGAGAAAATGCGGGTTAAATCCCAAACCGAATGAACAATAACCTTCCCTACGATTTTTATTCTTCGGTTTACGACTGTTTGGCCCTCAATTACGATTACTATTAATAATTTATGACTATTATACAAAAATCTAATAGTGCAGTTTACGACCTTAACACAGAATTTTTTTACAGCTTTTATATCATTTTTCGTGACTTTTATTTACTCGATAGAAATCTTATAGGAGCTGGAGAAAATGCAGGCTAAATCCCAAAACGAATGAACAGTAACCTTCCCTGCGATTTTTATTCTTCGGTTTACGACTGTTTTTACAGTTAATTTCGATTACTATTAAGAATTTACGACTCTTATACAAAAATCTAATAGTGCGATTAACGACTTTTACGTAGTTTTTTATAGCTTTTATTTCATTTTTCACAACTTTTATATCCCTGATACAAATGTTGTAGGAGTTGGAGAAAATGCGGGTTAAATCCCTAACCAAATGAACAGTTAATTCCGCTACGATTTTTATTTTTCTATTTATGATTTTTTTTTTGCCGTCAATTACGATTACGACTAAGAATTTACCACACTTATACTATAGAATCTAATAGTGTGCTTAACAACTTTTACAAAGGTTTTACAAGCTTTATCCCATTTTTCACGACTTTTATATCCACGATACAAATCTTATAAGAGTTTGCGAAAATGCGGGTTAAATCCCAAATAAAATGAACAGTGACTATGCTTACGACTTTTATTCCTCTCTTTATGAGTTTTATACCATCAATTACGACTATAATTAAGATTTTAGGAATCTTATACGAAGTTGCAATAGTGTGTTTTATAACTTTTACAAAGTATTTTGCAACTTTGATTCCAATTTTTACGACATTTATGTCCTCGATACAAATCTTAATTATAGATGGAGAAATTTCAGTTAAATCCCAAACCGAATGAACAGTCACTTCGCTTACGACTTTTATTCTTCTTTTTATGATTTTTTTTTTACCATTAGTTATGACTACGCGAAAGAATTTTTGAATCTTATACGAAATTGCACTGGTGTGTTTTACGACTTGTACATAGTGGTCTACAACCTTTATCGCAGCATTCACGATTTTTATAACTCGCATATTGTACTTATAAGAGTTGGTGAAAATGTGGGTTAAATCCCATTGCAAATGAACAGTCATCTACCTAACGAGTTTATTCATAATTTACAATTTTTGTGTGATACAATTTAGGGGTATTCCTAGAAATATGATTCTTTGGCTAAGATTTGGTGAAAAGTAATTATGCGTTTCACGACATCTATATAGATATTTATAACTATTTTAGCCTTTTTTTCGTCTTTTATTTATCAGCTTACGACATTTATAAGATTTTAAGAAATATTTTCAGCTCTCCTTGAAATCTGACTATGGTTATACTAACCAAACAAAAATCTTTTGACTTCTTACATCCATAAAAAATTTTCATATGTTTAAAGCACAATTAATTAATTTATGATTTCTTTTGTACTACACAATTGTGCTATACAATTATAATGTATGAATTTTTTTGTTTACTATTAAACATTCTTATAAAAATACAATAAATCTTTTTAATTAACGAATTCTTTTTGTCAGATATGCATATGAAGATTTGCATTTTTATTTTATAACCATAAAAAAATTTCATATTTTTAAAACACAATTAATTAATTTATTATTTTTTTGTACTACACAATTGTACTATTCTATTTTACTGTATAAATTTTTTATGTTTACTAGTAAACATCGCTATCATAATACAATAAATCTTTTTAATTAACGAATTCTTTTTGTCAAATATGAATATTAAAATTTGCTTCTTTTCTAATGTAACTACAATATATTTTAATCGATATAATTTTAGTGTCATATTACACTTGGCGATCCATGGGGAAACTGCTACAGTCCAGCATTGCACTTGGCGATCCATGATGGTTGTTTGAGTTTTGATGGGTGGGATATGAATTGTACAATGGTTTCAGTCCCAGTTGAAAGTTTGCTTCAGTTTTGATGGGCGGGAAAAAATTGTTGAGCGCGGGAGACATGCTGGAGGCGAAACTTGAAGTAGCCGGTTACCTTCTTTGTCTTCATGCAGACTCTTAAGCTACAGTAAGGCTACAAGATGCTACAGTCCCAGCTGTATTGGTCCAGCTGCTGGACTGTAGCCATTTCCGAATAGAAGATAGTAGTTAAAACTTGGCAACTTCTTTGAAAGTTCCTTGCTTTTTCTCTTCTTTATACAATTACTTGATTGCTTTCTTTCCTTCGTTATTTATTACAAAACAATTCCTTTCTTCCTTTTATCAAAGATTAAAGTGGTTACTTTGTTTTTAGGCAATTACGCTTTTGACTTGCACTAATCGATTTAAAGCTTATCAACTGGAGGTTGTAAACAAGCCAATAAGCTCAGAATTGTAAGTTCTTGTACTTATTATACTTCGATTTTTATATGTGCCTTATTGTTTTGGTATTATTCTACTTTTTAGAAGATAACAATGCATTTGCATAGCTTGTTTGAAAGTAAAATGCTGTTAATTTTCACTTAATATATTATGGTTGTTCATGGTGGTTTTTTTCTTTGTGGTGTTAAGAGGAGATTATTGTTAAGCTAGTATGTTTTAGACTATTAATTGCTATTGTGAAACTTAAATTATTACCCATAATAGAACGAAGAGATTGAAATTTTTTTACCTAAAATTTGCACATGGCTCTACCTGACAAGTTTATGAATTTATTTTTACATTATGGTTCAAACATGTTAGTGACCAAACTACTTTTATTGAAACTCTTCTGAGCTGGTTATACATATTATAGGTAGGAGTATCTTGGACGATTAGATGCGATTGTTTGAATGGTTATCTTTGAAATTGAGCTTTTTCAAACTTCTCCTTTGTGCATAAGTAATGTCCCATTTCATTATGAGAAGATATTTATGGAAGTGGCCATGTTCTTGGAAGTACCAATGCTTCATTTCTTATTAGTTTCCGCAGTATCCTAATTTACTAGACCTTTATCTATGTTTGGGATATTGCTTTTGTTTAAGTTTTTTATCCTCTTTGTTGGTTAATGTGATTCTTACTATAAGTGAAGATGCTCAGAAAATGGACATCTCTTCTAAAAGTGGTGAAGGTGAAGAATAAAGAATGGGGGGTTCAGTTCTATTTAGCTACTGAGTTGCAAATTTGATGTGGATGTGCAGCACGAATCGGTATTTATGAACTACAAGTTAAGAAATTGCGCTTTTGTTTGAGAAAATAGGAAGATTTAGAAAAACATACATGTAATTAGATGAAAATTAGAGGTACTACTTGGGATTTGTAGCATTATTTTTCGAAGCATTTAGGTATACAATTTGTTTTATTGTTTAAAGCTCTATACTGATTTTCGTAGCATTATTTAGAATTTTTTTTAAGTTAAAACTAATTTTAATGCTCAATATAGTGGGGATCTACATGTTTGGAATTCTGAAGTTGATGACTTAATTGTTTGTGTAAAGTTGCAGATGATACGGATTTTTGGATAATTTTTACTAAGTTTTGTTATTGTAAGTTACTACTTTTTTATCATATTCATTTTTTTAAGCATACTTCTTTCTGTAATTAAAATTTTTATTATTTAAATAATATATTTTGATAAATATATATGATATATCATTAAATTAAAAAAATCATATTTCAAAAAATATAATATATATATATATATATATTTATATATTTTTTCTTTTCCTAATACCATACATGGCGGCTAAAAAATGCACAAGTATTATTACAAGTGACAAGTATACCTTTTCAAAATCCAAAATCCTGAATCATACATACTTGTGGCTTCACATGTGACAAATATTTTGCAAAGTTTATTTGTGAGTTTGACCAACACACAAATAAGAGAATATTTGTCAGTGGCATTCTTGTGGGTCGTAAACCCACAAGTATTTAATATTTGTGGGTTTTTAGCTCACACGGACGAGAATTTTTCTTGTAGTATGGGCTAACTTTATTAGTGATGAAGAAGAAAAAGTGAGAGTGCAGGGAGAAACACTTAAGGGTGAGAATGTACAAGGAGTAACAAGGAGTGGTAGATTTTACCATGAGAAGGAGAAAGAGAAACCAATTGAGAAAACTGTCAAGAAGGGCAAAGAAGTTGCCATAGGAAAAACTAAAGAAGAATAAGATTGAGTGATCAAGCAATTAAAGAAGACTCAAGCGAATGCTGGCATTTGGGACTTGTTGATATCATCCCAAGAGCATAGGGAAGCCATGGTAAAGGCTTTAGCAAAGGTGAAAATATCAATGGCTGCTACTCTAGATGAAATGTTGACAACCTTGACTAGAAGAGAACCTAAGGGGCTAAATGAGAAGGGAGTGATCACTTTTACTGATGAAGATTTACTTTTTGGAGGAAGGAATCATAAGAGGCCATTGTTTATCACCACATAAATTGGTGCGAAGATATCCCTTTACATCATGGTGGAGATATTACACAAGTACAGGGCCAATAAAGATGAGCTTGAGCCTTATGAGATGGTGATCATGGCTTATGACAACTCGAAGAGAAATGCCATTGGGATCTTCAAGGCGTTAGTGAAGATTGGGCCAATTGACGTTATGACAGATTTCACAGTCCTCGACATTCCAATCATATTTGCTATAATGTTAGGATTAGCATAGTTCTATCTGCTTGGTAGGGTTCCTTCCCCCTTACATCAAAAGATCTGGTTCAACATGGATTGGGAGATTGTGACCATTCATTTAGCTTCAATAATTTCACTACCTACTTTAATCATGAAGGTTGGAGAAATACCTTACATGTTAGGTTTTCACATAGCCATGATTGATGAAGTCAGCCCAATTATAGTTGGATAATGAAGAAATAATTGGATAATGAGCCCACGAAAGGGAGATTCATCAAATTTATCGAGGCCCAAGATATGAAGTACGTGAGAACTACAGAACCATGGGTTTTCAAGGGAATGTTAAAGCCTGAATTCGAGATCTTCAAGGATATCCTTTAGGCAGCAATCGCCAAGGGGGATGACTTGGTTGAGGAAATGGAGAAGATGGCCATCAATGAAGAGAAGCCTCAAGATCAAGCACCGACAATAGACCCATTCATTGACCTTGCTGCCTTCATTGAGAAAGGAATCAAAGATGTATTCTATGAGGATGTATTTGTACCTAGCCTCTTTGAATAAGAGGACATTGTTTATGTTTCTAAATTTGAAGTAATAAAGAATAAGTTTGCTCATTTGTGTGATGTCTTTCCTAATGGCATTGTGCATAAAAAATTGTGTTCCACTAGCATATTTGAGTTCCATACCATTCAAACTCATGACATTAAACTTGGTACAATCGAAAAACCCAAGAACATGTGTATTTCACTTGATACAACTCTTGAAGAAAGGGAGAGATTTGAAATATTACTAAAGAAACATGAAGAAGTCTTACCCTAGTCCTATGATAACAAGCCTAGAATTAAGAGAAGCATCTTGAGCATACAATTCCAATCTATCCATACATGAAGCCGATCAAGCGAAAACTGAGGAAGCCGAGATCAGAGCAGGCCTATAAAATCAAAGAGGAAGTCTTTAAGCATATTGAAGCCAAGTTTTTAGAAGGTATGAAATATCTAGAATGGTTAGCAATATCGTGCCAGTGCCCAAGAATAATGGAAGAGTTCGAATGTGCACGGATTACTAAGACCTAAATAGGGCCTCAATAAAGGATGATTTTTCTTTGCCTCACATCTATGTGTTGATGGACAACACTGCCACCAGTGTGATATTTTCCTTCATAGATGGGTTTTCAGGATACAACTAGACAATGATAGCCAAAAGAGATAAGATGAAAACGACCTTTATTACGGAATGGGGAACCTACTGTTACAAGGTATTGCACTTCGGGTTGCAAAAAGTAAGGGCAACTTAACAATGAATGGCAGTGACACTATTTCATGACATGATGCATAAAGAGATAGAAGTCTATGTGGATGACATGATGGTGAAATCTAAGACTTGAGAAGGTCACTTTAAAGCTTTAGACAGATTCCTAGAAAGGGTAAAGAAGTACAAGTTACGACTTAATCCAAAGAAGTGTATCTTTGGAGTTACCTCAATGAAGTTGTTGGGGTTTGCAATTGGCAAGAAAGGGATAAAAGTAGATCACTACAAGAAAAACGCTCATATTTGGCAGTCAAAAAAACGACACCAATGGCACCGCCAAATATAGTCTATTTGGCGGTCGGTCAAAACGCCAAATATATTAATAACCATATTTCTCACATAAAAGCGCCAATTATAATATCTTATATACTGTAGAAAAATGTCATATTTGTCACTTTTTTTGTCAAATTTGGTAGGTTGTAATGGTAATATTTTTGAATTGCAACATATTTATCGCTTTTTGCCCGATAAATATGGTTTGTAACGGTTAACTTTTTTGAATTTTGTCATATTTGGCCCTTTTTGAACGATAAATAAGGGTTTGTAACAGTTTAATTTTTTGAATTTTGTCATATTTGACGCTTTTTGAACGATAAATATGGTTTTGTAACAGTTTAATTTTTTGAATTTTATCATATTTGGCGCTTTTTGAACGAAAAATATGGTTTTGTAACTTTGAATTTTGTCATTTGGCGCTGTTTAAACGATAAATATGCTTCATTTACAAATTATGCCTCAAGAAGCATTTAGGAATCAAAATGTAGCATTGCCTTCCACAGAAAACAAAAACAACTAAGAATTTGTAACAATTCAGGTAGAGGGAGGCAATGTCTGGATTGTCCAGTTTTGGAACCCAACAGCCCTCACTCTAACGCGACATAAGTAATAGACGCATTGGCAGGTTGCACTCTTTGGGCATGGAATGGACAACTAGTAGCAGTATTCATACCTGCAAATGAAAATGATCCAAAATGTCACAAGCAGCCATTGCCAACCACTTGGTTTACATGCTCTCCTAATCAAATATATCCAATTACAAACATCTTTCTAACTAATCATATGTTACTGTAATCATGCTAAACTCCAACTACTAGGAAAACCTTCAAGAATAACAAAACTAATTACTTCCTTCCACACGACTTGGAACTTCGTTATCTCGATTGACATACTTGTATACATCTTTTACGCCAAAGCTGATGCTGGTGCTGGCATATAAGACTCCAGAATCAATTATGCTTTAGAAGGTGAATTGATCTCGACAATAAGGTAAGTAAACTTCCACTACTTTTGCTCATCTTTGAACATCTCAGCAAAAACCTTTCCTGCTTCATGAGGCCCTCGGATATAGAAATTTACCTACATCTAGAGTCCGTCATTGAAGATATAAGCTATCAAGATTATATGAAAGCAATAGTAGTTTTAATTATTTGTAATAATACATCAGATTAATTAACATCCAACATTGTTTGCACTTGCTTTGGATCTCAATCAAGAGTCACGCATCATAAAATGGTATCTTTATGCACCCAATGTGAAGATTCTTATAGCTAGCAAACTTAAAATATTTTGGCAATTACCTCAACATGCTCTATGCCAAACTGATCAGTGTATATCCTATTGGGAATACATTGACGGGCAGCACGATTTCTACTTTCCTGACCATATCCAGTGATAGGCGATCCAATCCTGACTCTGACCTGATATGAAGTAATTTCAATCTAGGTGAACAACCAAAGCTTAATTCTAAGAGAAGATTCATTACATGAAAGTAATATCAGAATGATATAAAGGTTTGTAAAATGTTAAAGCAGTACAATATCATATGATATATGTAATTAACAGAACATAACTGCTATGTTTGCCATTATTCCTGCAACCATTTGTATGATCTTAAAGCTTTTAACTCCTCTCCTAATTTTCAAACTAGGGCTGACCATAGTTATAAAAATAAGCGAATATACAGGTTCTATTCATCATTCATCATTGTACAAATATTATCTTAAATTTGTGACAAATAGAGGTCAAAATTTATTCCCAAGGATTGTTTTAAGCTTTGCAAATCTCGCCTTCCTAACACTGTTTCTATTAAAAAATTAATAAATGAAAAACATACAACAATATTTTCCTCCTTAGATTGGTCCAATAAAATAATTAGTGTTAACTATTTTAAAATTCAAGGCTCCAGGGTAATCAATAAATAAATAAATTTGACAAACCTGACTGTCATCTTGAATTCTTTTTAGAGCTTTGTTAAAAATTTTATACCTGAAATAGAAAATGACCTGAAATCAGCTTTAAATTGACAAAGGTTAAGTTAGAATTCCTAATTTCCACTAGAGAACACAACTCAATAAGAGATCTCTTACTCTTTTGGTTCAAATATGAGCTCCTTGAAAACAGCATATGCAGCAGCAGCAGCAACCCCAAACCTAGCAAGAATTGTAACACTATATGAGGCCCCCTCTAAAAAATTAGAAAAACCCAATGTACCATAAATTCGAACCAACAAAATATGATGGAATTATTGGATGGATAGCAGTACAATGCTATTTGTCTGCAAAGGTTTGATCGTTGATTATTTACACGAAAGTAACATGAACTTTGTTTGATAACAAAATATTTCTGTGATAAGATAAGTTTCAAAAACTTCAATTTACAACAGACCTCAGATGGCGTTTCTGATTGTTGGTTTGAAGCTTTTGATGCAAAGGATCTAGCAGAACAAAGATTTATGGTGCTTGCTAAATGGTTCTCCATTACTTGAAAAGGTGAGCAAGAGTCAACTATGTATCCTCTAGTTTTACATTCTCCTCTAAAAAGAACAGAGATTCCTGCCAAAAAAAGCCATCAAATATAATCCACAAAAGGAAATCTACAGTTTGATAGAGTCATGCATCTAGTAAAAAGGAGACCATAATGTAGCCTTAATATTATAGAACAAACATCTACCAAAGGGAATACAATAATATCAACACCCTGGCATCATCCTCAGCATCTCAGCATCTTCAAGTAAATTATTTAATTTTTTGGGATCATCCTCATTGTACTTAAAGGCATCATTCACCATATCTAGTGTATCATCCATGGGGAATTCAGGGCATTCGGCAAATGATGACTTCCTATTGCTATCTTCCCTATTTGGATTGACTTCACCATGCCAAATCTAGGTTTTGTAGGTTGTGTCAAAACCATTACAAAATAAATGATGGCGCACTTTATTGTGGGTGTGGAAGCTTAAACAATGACATGCATTACAAGGGCATTTAATGAACTTTGGGTCAGTTGTATGCACTGTAGCAAAGTCTAGGAAATTCTTAACCCCTATGTCATATTCCAGAGATAATCTATTCGACCAAATCCAGGATTTATCCATGATGGAAGTACACCTGCACTAACACATAAGTGTTTGAGTGTTTGTTATGAGATCAAAAGTTAGTAATTATTGACCAAAGTTGAAAACAGTTCACACTTTTGTGTGGCAGGTTCTGAGTTATTGGCTTATTTCTGGTTTTTTATTCTTGTAATGTTCATTTAGCTTGGTAACCATTTTGAAATAATCATTTGTGAACAGTTTGATGGACTGACTAACTCAAAATAATAGAAGACCATAAAAATATTAATAACAGAAAATATCTTCTCTAACAACATAAACCTAACTTTTGGATGTAATACATAATGGATGGTCGGAAATAGCATAACAAATAGGAACTAAAACCAATTAAAGTTCATTCAGCCATGTTCATACAAATTGAAATACACCTTCTTTAATATCTTGATATACCAAACAAATCATGTATTATAATCATTGTAGTTGTTATTAGTGTAATAGAATTCAATAATTTATCTAAATGATATAGATCAATCAGCCAAAAAGAAAGCAAAGATGGTATATATTGTTATTAGTGTAACAAGAATAATTATGAATTTTCTGCTTTTTTGAAAAGGTCAACCACAAGAATTAGGATAGCCTTGAGCAGTCCTGCAGAGCCTTTTAGAAATACAACAATAAAATTCCTAAATTTTATCTATTTCGTATACTTCAAAGGATTTATATAAAAAAGTAACAACCAAGGTTTCTATTTTTCATAGAGTATAAAGCAATCCAATTGAAAATTATGTCATGAAGCAGGGCTACACAGTCATATCTGAAGAAGCTTTATCCATCAATTTATTAGGTGGTGAGAAGGCAAAACTATAAAAAGGGTATACAAAACCTAAAAATGTAGACTTTTTACTGACTCAGAAAGGGATTGATTTAATAAATTCTAAGAAAGGGACAACCTTCAGCTATGGTGACAGTATGATGAGTGATTAAGAATCAACTATAAAGGGTGGAGAACTTGATCCTTTACTGGAAGAATTTAATCACATCATTTGTCTAAAGTGCTCTAAATTAATGAAGGCTTAACTTAAACTAAAGCGACATGGAAAGTCTACCAAGTGCATACATTAGAATTAAACATGTATATAAGATTCTTCCAATAATCACAAAAGAGATAAGTTCTAAAATCTGAAACTAGTATCGCGACTTGAGTAAGAAATGTAGAGTTCACCTGAAGAAGCAAAAGTCCAATGAAACCAAGAATAAGGCACAAAGCTCCAACAAATCTATTGGACTTGCCAAATAAGAAGGATGGAACTATAGATTTTGACAATGGTTGTAAGTCAATTAGGACCTGAAGGGATAAACACTACAAGAAAATGGGCTTTTTACCGCGGGCTGAAACCGCGGTAAAAATCCTTCTACGGTGGGCATATGGCGGTTCAAGCCCGCCGTATAAAATGGCGACGTAAAAACTCATTTTACTTTTTACCGCGGTTTTGGCCCGCAATAAAAGACCTTTTACCGCGGGCGTTCAGCCTGCTGTAAAAATTCGTGGTATAGAAAAATTATTTACCATGGGCGCTGGCCCGCCGTTAAAAGTTCTTTTACCGCGGGCGTTAGCCCGTCGTAAAAATTCGTGGTCTAGAAACATTATTTACTGCGGGCTCTCAGCCCGCCGTAAAAAATCTACTGTAGTTCAAATAATTAAATTCGGGCCTTTTTGCCATTTCAAACACTCCCTGAACCCTTTTTGCAATTTATATAAATCTACTGCAGTTTTAGTTCTGATGAAGCTTGTGTTATGATTGGTATACAACAGAAGACATGATAATAATTGATTTTAACAATTGGATCTAAGGGGCAAATAATATCTCACTTTATGCAGCCATTAGAATACATGCAGCCAGGATACTTGTATAAGATTTGCTTTAGTTCCAGCGTACAATAACAGTAAAAGGCATCAAAGTGATATAGCTGAACTAAATTATTTAGAGTGAAACAAGTAAAAGAATTAAATACATAACGGAAGGCTAAATTACACATATAAATTGATGGATTGACTGAATTCATAAAATATACACCTATTATTAACACATTGAGGCCTAACAGGATAAATCAATCAATCGGATTGGAGAAGCACCTTGTCAATGATACTCTCTATGACATCATCTGAAAGATTCATACCAGATTCAGTAAGTGTAGCCACTACCATTTGTTTTACCTATGTTCAAAAATTTACAGTCAAAAGAAAATTTGAAAAATATAGAAACCAAGAAACTAAGTAGAAGAGCAAATTGAAAAATTACTTCCTGTCTCTCGATGAACCCTTGCTGTTTGAGATCATATAGTTGAAATGAAACTGCAAGAAGAAGTTGCGGATACTCATAAATTTATTTTTATCAGCATGCTATCCCCAGGAGAATGGAGAGACCGTAGCATGAGAAAAGCTAATAGGAAGAAACTAAACCAAACTTTTCATTTGATAACTAAAGATAAAGAAGTGACAATAATTCTAAACACTTACACTCAATTTTATCATCAATTGGTGCATTGGGGTGAAAGACAAAGAGAGCACGTGCAAACTCTTCAAAATCTAGTATCCTATTGCGCTTGGTGTCGAATAGGTCAAATACCTGCAAAAATTGAAAGAAAATGGAGCACATATAGCACAAAAACTTGCTCAACCTCAGGAATACAAACATACATGCATGTGTGTGCCATCTGATTTCAAAACTACTAAAAAATGCAATGAATAAGATATATCAAGGAATGCGTACTCAATCACTGATATTAGTACCATAAAATATAATTTTACTTAGTCAAAACTTTTTATTAGAAACGCGTCTGCCACTCAATCAAAAACAAACTTATGTTGTTATTGTTATAGAGTAGATTATTGCAAGTGAAGTGATCTAGTGGTGGCACCCAAAATTGAGCTCCTACTGCATTAACCTAACAATTGCTAAATATGATTTCGAATGATGGATTTCAAGATACTTATACCATAAAAACTCAAAGTTCACGTAAGGTGGGTTAAATTTCATTGATTACACCATTGCAAAATATCCATGATTTATTAAAGAAGCATTGTTTTTTACCTTTCTTCACAGTATGTGGAAATGTGGCTTGACATTTCGCCTTTTCTTGGAAAGTTGCAGTCAGTTTTCAGTTGGACAAGTGGCATGACTGTCATCTTTCTCGAGAAAAAAGTTGAAAACTGAAACATGACTTCTCAAAAATACACGATCAGAAAATGCATGCATTACAACAACCAAAGCCACTTGCCTTGCTTACTTGTGCACACCATCGCACTGATTCCTTGAGTTTTCAATACGAACAATGTTGGTTCAGAGGTATTGTCATCCAAATTTTTTGTTCTGCAATGATCAGTCAGCGGGTTCAACACAAAATCCAAAAGCAGGACACAGGAAAAAGGAAGGAAATAATAGGACCAATCATATACCATATCCGAAAAAGTTAACTAATCTCCAATTTTTATAATGAAGAATGCCTCCTGTGCCATTTGAAAAGTTGATTTATAATCTCCTGTGCCATTTAACTAATCTCTTATAAACTCTTAAAAGTTGATTTATAAGAGTTTCTTGAGGGTCAAACTCAAAGAACAAGAAAAAAGTTCCACTGATGAACATATTTACAAAACAAAGAAAAGCTTACCAAGGTTACGATTGTTGATACCAATAAGCTCAATCCCCTCTATGCCAAGAGCACGATCCATTTCCTTCTCATCATGAACCTAGGATTAATCAATAGCACATGAAAATATTTAGTCATCCAATTGTTTGTCCATTTTACACACTACGGTCTGTCATCAACTCACTGTATAAATTTACATGTTGCAACTGTTAGCAAAAATTATCCATCTCAAACAACTTCAGGTGCACAGATAGTATAGGAATGCAAGAAATGAAAATGGGGCACAATTCATACCTCCAGGAGTGCCGTCAAACCAAGCATCTTGCAGATCTTAACCATGTATCTGATGTCAAGATCTAGCAAAACAGCAGCAATCAAAAAAACCGCATCTGCACCTTTGGTGCGGGCATAGTAGAGCTGCCATGCATCTACAATGGATATGTAATCAAATACTTGTTTGTCGATTAGATAATTAAATACTAAAATTTAGTTTCAATTGCAAATGCACTCACAATGCAAAAACCACAACGCCAACGTCCCTTGTAGAATCAATTCAATCAATCAATCACTTACTGGTTTCTTCATCAGCTCTAGATTTCCATCCTTCACACCTTTGAGCCGATCCCCACTGCATTCTATAACAAGTGTTCATTTTAATAATCGACTTCCCACTCCAATCACCCTTCAATCTCGGATTAAAATGCAAAATCCACATGGCAGCACCATGAGATGGCTTCGGTTCGGAAACTCCGACCCGGATATCAAAATCGAATGCGAGCAAGCGTCGGTCTTGTTTTGCTACGTTTCGAGTTTGGTCAAAGTAGTCAACTCTATAGTTCCTGCCGATTCAAGTTCTTCCCAAACTTTCCTTCCCACCACCCACTCCTGCTTCACCATCTTGTGCAGAACCAAGAACTCATCTCGGCGTCGTCGAACATAGTCTCGTTGAAGTTCAGCTCGAACACTTTCTTGAACTCGCCCATTCGCCGCTCCTGTGTCTAGGAACCCTTCCTATGCGAAGTCATAGAAGTGTCCCTCGACGGCCAACTAGCCGAGTCTAACTCCCGTGCTTCAGTCTCTAGCAAGACGTGCTAAGGCAATGCGTCCGTGTCAGCTAAAAAGACCTGGTGCTGTTGGTGCTGTCTTCACCTTCTTCGCTTTTCAATTCACTGGGCAGCTCCCTCATGGTGAAGGTTCGGTTGCCTTGGCCCTTCTGCAGCGCTGGCTTCGGTGTTTGCTCGGTGGAAGTAGTGTTGGTCGAGGTCTCTCCAGTCTCCTCCACCTTCGAATTCGCATCTGGCTCGGTTTTCTTGAGGACTTTTAATTGGAAGAAATTAGGGCCTTTACTTTGAAGAAATTAAGGATTTGAGAGGGAAGTGAGAGAGAGCGAGAGAAGCGGGGGAAGGGCGTAACAGAGAGGGGAATTTGACAGCAAGAAATTAGGGATTTCAACCAGCATAAAAAAGAGAGAGAGCGAGAGAGAAGCAAGAGAATGGCGAAAAAAATTTTAGATTATATAAAGTCTTTTTATTGCGGGTCTCCAAAACCGCAGTAAAATCCATACTTCTACTGTGGGTGTATCCGCCCGTCGTAAATTTTAAACTTTTACCGCATTTTCGCAGGCCTGCAGTAAATAAACGTAGTAAAAAGCTCATCTTGTTGTAGTGAAAGATACAATAGTTTGAAAAAACTGGCAATTGAAATGAAATGTCAATCAAGAATTTTAATCAAGGACATGTAAAATATACTTACACTGCCAACGCCGGTAAGAGTTCTCTATAAACCCTGTTCAAGAGATCCAAATAAGCAATATAAGTAAGTTTTAATTTTTACTTTTGATACTGGATAGTTGGATGAATCCAATTGAACACTCTAGTTGTAGATAGAAATATCAGCTCAACACTTGATAGAAAAAAAAACATAGGGCCCAGTTATTTCTTCGTGAAGAACATCATCATAAGTGATAAGAGTATATACGTGTAAGACTAAGACCTAAAAACAGGAAGCATCAACAAGGGTGAAGAGATATATGGAAACCCAATCCATGACTCCAGAGG
The DNA here is from genome assembly GCA_013180625.2 of Boswellia sacra. Classification (NCBI taxonomy): domain Eukaryota; kingdom Viridiplantae; phylum Streptophyta; class Magnoliopsida; order Sapindales; family Burseraceae; genus Boswellia; species Boswellia sacra. The sequence goes on from SNVD02005867.1 coordinate 170,038, forward strand.
GAAGCTATCTACCTTAAGAAGCAACAAAACTAACAAATAGTAATCTAGTTCAACTGAGACGAAACACAGGCATAAAGAAACTTGAAGGAACCAAGAACTTGGTGAAGACAAATACCTCAAAAAAATCAATCCATTAAATAAAGCCTTTAATTAACAACATATAGACTTCCAATTCACAAAATCAAAAGCCATTCCAGCTTTAAAATTCTACCTTTTGGTTTCCGATGAAAATCTAAGAAAAATAGTCAAAATTTTCAAGTCTCCCCTTATTCCAATCTCCAATAACCCAAAAACAACCAAATAACTCCGTTTAATTCAATACCCCAAAAACTCATCCTATACTTTCCTTGCCCTCGCTTTATTTTCTCGACAGCCAAACAGACCTAACAACAACCAAAAAAAGGTAAAAATAAAAATAAAATGAATTATCGATCATCGATCTATATAGCTAGGTTAATGATAGTAAAGAATAATACTAGATCAATCAATTTTGAAATATCAGAGAACAACCATAACGAAATGAATAAGATAGAAAAAGATCGAATTAGAATTTCAAAAACTAAAAACTAAAAATAAAAAAAAAGAAGAGAGCAAAAGAAACTATCTAGATATAGAGAAATTGATGTGATGTGAAGAACAAAGCATCTGAAGTAAAATAAAAAATTTTAGGTCTTGATTTAAGAGTGGGAGAGGAAGAGAAGCTGAAAGAAGGGGTGGGTGTTGGTGGTGGGTTTGTTTTTGTGTTGCCTTGATAACAAATGTTAAAAGGGTCAAACTCAAAGGAATCAGCCATGAAGCACTAGTGCTGTCGATCATTTCGAGGTCAATTATGATTAATCGGTAACTCGGATGCTGTATCTGAGCGAGTTGACCGTGGAGTCAAAATTAGACTTCGTAACATGCTTAAGAGGAAACAATGACCATAACTGCAATGGTGATTGTACTTACTATTGTAGTTGAAGAGTTGTAAGAAAGAGTAAGGGCTTGAGAGAGTAGGTGTGCTGCTGATGTATCGATGATAGAAGAAGTGAGCAAAAGCGAGGCGCAGCTAGGGCAGGAAAGAAAGTGAAAGTGAAAAATGAAAGTGAGAGAGATGGAGAGGGTAGGGTATATTATTGTTTGTATATATTTGTTACTCGTTTAAAAGTATGATAAATATGTAATTACAGTAAAGACAAAATGTGTCAAATATATAAAGAAAGCACATTTGACTTTTGATTATGTGTTATAACTGGCATTTTTTTTTTAAATTGCCAAATAAAAAAATCCAAGAGTGTCAAATATGAGAAAAATTCTTGTAGTGGATCTAGACAAGATCAAGGTAATTGTAGAGATGCCGTCACCCACGACCAAAAAAAGAAGTTCGAGGATTTCTTGGGAAGATCTAGTATATTAGTTAGTTTATTGCCTAACTAACAACAGTTTGTGCATCAATCTTCAGACTTCTAAAGAAGGATCAGCCGGTGGAGTGGAATGACGAGTGCCAAGAGGCATTTGAAAAGATTAAGAAGTACTTGCAGAACCTACCAATTTTGAGACCGTCAAAACTTGGCAAGAATTTGATTCTTTACTTGGCTCTTGAGAATGAGGCGATCGGTGCTATGCTAGCACAAGAAGGTGAGAATGGTGTAGAGCATGCCGTCTATTACCTTAGCAAGAAATTGCTATCGTATGAAATAAAGTATAGCTACATGGAGAAGACATGCTTGGCCATGGTCTTGCTTTCAAAGAAGTTGAGACATTATTTTCAGTCTCATAAGATCAAGGCTATCTCAAAGGAAGATCCGATGATATATCTACATAAAGTACCATCATTGGTGGGGATGTTAGCTAGATGGCTGGTCCAGTTGTCGAAATTTGACATTGAGTATGTCACAAAGAAGGTGGTGAAAGAAAGAATAGTAGTAGAGATTTTGGCCATCAATCCAGTCGATGATGATAAACCAAGGTAGTTGAAATTCCTAGATGAACATCTGGGGGTAATCTCGGTAGTAGGATGGAGGATATTCTTTGTCGGAGCTGTCAATCGAAATGGTACTAGAATAGGAGTTATTCTAGTATCACTAACTTAAGAAGTCATTTTATTCGCTTTGAAATTGGAGTTCAAAGTCACCAACAACATGGCTGAAAACGAAGCCTATGCCTTTGGGATAGAAGTTATGATTGCGATGGGCATTGATGAAATAAAAGTGCTAGGAGATTCAAAACTAGTCATCTCTCAAGCCAATGAAGATTGGGATGTACGGGAAGGAAGGTTGAAATCATAACTTAAGCACATCGAAAGGTTGATTGGGAGGTTGAGGCACTATACCTTCACCCATCTCCCGAGAAATAAGAATCAGATGGCTGATGCTTTGCCCTCTTTGGCATCAGTTTTGGTAAGTATCCAAAAATTGTTGATGAGACCAATAATGATATCACAAGAATGGGGTCCTTGTTATATGGAACCACATGTAATGGAGGCCGAGGTGGATGAGAGGCCATGTATCTATGACTTGAAGAGAAACTTGGAAAGGAGGGTTTTGCCAGATGAAGCCAATAACAAAGATAACGTTGTACTACGAAGGTTGGTCCAACAATTTACTCGTCATCGAGGAGTGATATATAAGAAAATGATAAAAGAGATGTAGTAGAACTGTGTCGATAAGAAAAAAGTAGGAAGGCTTATGAAGGAAATCCATAGTGGTGTATGTGGACCACATATGAATAGGCTAACACTTGCAATGAAGATAATGAGGCAAGCCTTTTATTGGCTAGCCATGGAGATAGATTGTGTCAAGTTTGTGAAGAGGTGTCACCAATGCCAGATCCATGGAAACTTGATTCACTAGCCGCCCTTGGAGCTACAAGGGATGACAACAATATGGCCCTTTGCTGCATAAGGCATTGACATTTTTTGTGAGATAAGGCCGTCAGCCTTTAATGGGCATTAATATGTGGTGGTAATGATTGATTATTTAATTAAGGGGATAGAAGCTGAGTCATATAGTAAACAAGGGGTAAGATAGATGGCCAAGTTCATCAAGAAGAGCATCATACGCAGATTTGGAGTCCACATCACGTCATCATTGACAAAGGGGTCCATTTTCAAGCAGAGACAAAGGCCTTGACTCGAGAAATATAGGATTGAACATCATAAGTCATCTCCATATAGGCCATAAGCAAGTGGAGCAGTAGAGGCAGCCAATAAAAACATCAATAAGATATTAACCAATATGGTATAGACATACAAAGATTGGGCAAAGAAGCTACCGTTTGTGTTATGGGGCTATAGAACAACACCCAGAAGTTCAACAGGCATGGCACCTTTCTCATTGGTAGATGGCTTAGAAGTGGTCCTAATAATTGAGATAGAAATGGAATCAGCGAGAATTCTGATGGAAGCAAGAATTCCAAAAGGGGAGTCGATTGATAATAGATGTGAACAATTGACCTTGATTGATGAGAAAGAATGAAGGCTAGATATCACATGCAACTATATCAGAAGGGAGTTGCTCGAGCCTTTAACGAGAGAATAAAGGCAAAGAAGCTCAAGGAAGGGAAATTGGGCCTTAGACAGGCTAGGACAGTAATGTTTGATCCGAGAGGGAAGTTTAAGCCCAACTAGGAAGGTTGATTCATCGTGATTAAGCCCAACTGGGAAGGCTGATTCATCGTGATGAAGGTCATGTCTGGCGAAGCTATTATCTTATTACACATGGAAGGGAATGAGTTCACTGAGCCCATCAAACTAGAAATTGCTGATTAATGACAGGAGTTGTCTCATTTTACACATGTCGTTTGAAGAACAAAAGATTGTACTTTTATTAATGAAATGAAATTGTTTAGAAAAAAATATGCTTTTGAAAAGTCTTATTTTTTTGCATAATGACAAAGGAAAGCATCTAACATCTAAGTTGACAGTGAAACTAATAATGTCGTCTCTGCCTTTTTGATGGACTACAAATAGGCTCACCATATTATTCACGAAACCCTCTAGCTCGAATAGCAGGATCAGGAATAGAGGCCTAAAGGGTCACCTAATCCTTGTATCGATCGTCTATCTCAAAATCAGGATCATGGAATAGGTTCCTCTCAATGGTGAGAGATGGCCAAGAATCCTTCACATGCTTTGGATAATGAGCAAATAGTCTCTAAGGACCGAAAGCAATCGGTGAATTCATGATCAGTGACGGAGCCAAAAAGTTCATCAAAGGGGGACAAAATTTTATGAACAGTAAAATTTTTGTTATGTAAGTTTATGAACAGTAAATTTTCAAAATTTTCATATTAATAATAATATATTTAATTACTAAGTAATTTCATGTCAAATTACTAAGTTGATTATTTAATATTTTGACAATATGATATAATATCTAATTTATCACATTATTAACTAAATTTTCATTTAACCATTGATCCTCATTTAGTTATGTAAATGAATTTTCAAAAAATAAAAACACTTTCATAAAGAAGAATAATCAACTTAGTAATTTACTATCCAAATAAATAATAGTTGACTTTTGAGTAATAAATCTAAAATTTTCTAATATTGATAACTTTAAATAATTCAATATATCTAACAAAGTTTCAATTCTTAATTTACGATACAAATAAATATTAGACGAGGCATGTAACGTCTATGCTTATTTTTATTTATATTATAACAATTATAAAATATTCAAAAGCATGACCCTTAACATAGTCTAGAAAAATTATATATATATAGACACACACATTAACAATAAAAAAAAAAACTAGTAAGTCATTGGATAAAAAAATAAAGCAACTACATAGAGCTATTGTCTCATTTTTATAGATAATATAATGATAATAAGTAAATAGCCATAAATTATAAACCAAGATGAAGAATAAAAAAAAGTGATATTCAACAATATTAAATTATAGTACATTTGCATAATATGATAAAAACCAATAAATAAAAGACAAGAAGAAAATTTTTACTTTTGCATATACTAACTTCCAATTCTTGTTATGTAAATAGACAAAACACACAAGATATATATGTTTTTATTTGGTGAAGGTGTCGAGTGAAGTGAAGAAGAAGAAGATGAAATAATTTCTTATTTTATGTAAATAAATGGGAAAGAAGACATAATCCCTTATTTTATATAAATAGATAGAATCACAAATGATAAAGTATGATTTTTAATTTGTTGAGGTGACAATTAAAAAAAAGGATCAACTTTAATTAAATTTATAATTTTTAAAAAAAGGAGGGGCAAAATAGATAATATATTTTAAAAAATTTTCAAATCTAAAAAAAAAATTTCAAATCCAGGAGGGGCAATTGCCCCTCCTTGCCCCTTCTTGGCTCCGTCTATGTTCATGATCCTTTGCTTAAGTCCATGCTGTCGATGCAATCTAGCTAAATCATAGAATGAATTATGAGTGAAGCCTGTTAAGGGCATGCATGCGATATATGTCCTAATTATCACATGCCCCACCTCCACCATGGACAGTGCTAGCAAATCCAAGTATCAAGAGTGACTTAAGGCTAGTCGATCCAAGAAGAACGTCTCTCAAGTCTCCTCCTTGTATGAAGTTAGGGGCTATAAAGGAAAATATCTCTTTCAGGTGGTGCTGGAATAGATAACCTCTCTTGTAACCAAATCTAGGAAAAAGAAACAACGAAAAATAAGAAGCCTAAAAAGGTGGCTTAGGCAAAAATTATGGCAAGCTTGCTAAGCTGAAAACCCAAAAAGAGCAGCTTAGGCAAAAGTTAGGGTATGAAAAACCAGCTGCAGAGCGGAGAGAGCTATGGAGAGTAAGCTATCATCTATTGCAAAGACACTCACTCCCTTACCAATTCAAGAACTCTCGCATCTTGCTCAGAGATGTAACACCATCAACCTTGCCGAAGGCTTCCCTGATTTCCCTGCTTCACCTTACACTAAAAACGCAGTTGTTTCAGCCATTAATTTTGACTTCAATCAATATAGTTTCATATCAGTGATCCTGTACTATATTTCCTTAAGCAAGCTGAGTTGTTAGATTAACTTGTGTTGCTGAATATAAGGCATGTGCAAGGAATATGTGAGCAGTTGGCAAAAATTGTGAAGCAAATGCATGGTTTCGATGTTGACCTTCTTACTGATATATCCATTTGCTGTGGCCAAACTGAGGCATTCGCAGTTGTAGCTTTTGTTAGTATGCTCTGCTCTCTTATTAAGTTACGTTTTCTATATCAATTTGTTAAATTCACATATATACTTATAATATTTAGCAATAAAAAATGGACAATAATAGACAAAGGTGATGAAGTAGTGCTGTTTGATCCTTCATATGAAACATACAAAGCAGGCATAACCATGGCTAGGGGAATCCGGGTAACCTTATAGCTTTCGTTATCAATTACTGAGATATTAATCTGAATTGGTGTAATTGTTCACATATACTTAATTATATTGGATATTGATAGGTATATGTAGCACTTGATCCACCTCACTAGAGTTTGGATCCAGACAAATTCATGAAGTCAGTTACAGAGAAAACAAAAGCTATAGTATTGAATAGGTTAAATAACATTCAGAATTCGTTTTTGAAATTTTGATTAAAAAGAAAAAAGAAAGAAGAACATCCCATATGTTGTTATTTTGAAATGTACTTAAATGGAGTTGTGCAGTCCTCACAACCTGTTAAAAGGAATGACCTTGCCACCGCATGGAAGGCCAGTCAGAGCGGCAATATCAAGAGGCATGATAGTTATCTTACCAATTGAAAGGTGGAATGTGTAGGTCGTATTCATCCACCACTCATGTAAAGTGGCTAACGCTCGACCATCAATATACCCAAAAGCACCACGACAAGCATAATCTAAACCAAGATACAGTTGGCCGAGAGCAGCACGGCCCCAATCGAATCCTCTCACTAGGTCAAGATCTTGGAGGGTAGGAAGTAGAGTGAGGAAGGTGGTGTTAAATGCATTACCAAAAAGCATCGAACCGAGTATACACATGATGAAGCTATATGCATACTGATCCACCTTAATTGGAGTTAGGTTGGACCTTCTCTTCCAACACTCATATAGGGGAGCGTATCAAATTACAACATTATTCTTGACCTTTAGCTCACACCCAACAAGCCCTTGCATCAAGTTCTGCTGACCCCTCGAGTCTGCGATGTAGGCGCTAAAAGGAATGACCTTGCCACCGCGTGGAAGGCTAGTCAGAGCGGCAATATCAAGAGGCATGATAGTCATCTCACCAACTGAAAGGTGGAATGTGTGGGTCGCATTCATCCACCTCTCGTGTAAAGTGGCTAACGCTCCACCATTAGTATACCAAGAAGCATCTGAAAGATAAGTGATGAACTCATAAAAGCCAGTAGCAGCAATCCTACTTCTAATAGCTTCATTCTCTATCTTTAAGAACCAACTACGATCGCCAAAAAAAGGCTCACACATCCTGTTCTCATGGTAGTCTTAAGGCCATAAATGGAAGTCTTTGCATGAATACATAGCTAGAAAATGGAAAACTGAGGAATCAAGAAGAATGCGTTTCTGGCTAATCGTGTGGGAATCCACATCATAAACAACAATCACCTCTTCGTTCTTTGAAAGACCCTTCAATGTCGATTTCTAGATCAGATCGCTCTAATTCAAGTCAAGATGGATTGGATGACCTGCCATTGGAAAGATGAAGTCGAGACAAACACGTGGAAGAAAATCAAAAGTGAATCAGATCAAGAATGAAGAAGTTATGTGCGAATGAAGTAACGAGAGAAGGAATAAACTTTATGCAAGCCCTTAACCATTGGCTGGTAGTCAAACAGTTGAGCAATTATTGATTGATCATCGGTTGGATGTCTAATAGCCAGTTAGTTATCCCTTTAATGAGGGACAAATCGATAAAAGAAGGAAAAAAAAGAGAAGAAAAAAGAAAGGAAGGAAAAAAGAAAAGAAAAAAGAAAAAGAGAGAGAGAGAAAGAAGAGAGGAAAAAAAAAGAAAGAGAGGAGAGGAAAAAAAAAGAAAGAAAGAAGAGAAAGAAATAGCAAAAAAAGCAGAAAGATAGAAAAGAGAAGAGAAAAGAAAAAAAACTCTACATCGACCTTAAGGCGTCAAACGAATTTTCCAACGAATCGACAACAAGCACCTTGGCAATAGCTTAGCAACTCACATGGAAAGAAGAGTAACATCAACCGATAGAATCTTCAACCGGAATCATGTGGAAGAATTCCTCCAGATACTAGAAAGCAGTTTGTTGAATATCATACAAAACAAAGTAAAATTTGAATTGATTTTACATCATCAAGAGATGTTTTGCAAGAATTTGCAAAGACAAGGGAAAGAACTCCAGTGTATCAGATAATCAAAAACATGATAAGCACTCCCCAGTACAGAGCATGGCAAATACAAGGATGTTAGAACACGATGAATCAAGAAGATTTCTCCAGTGGACCAGAAGAAAATCAAAGAAGCATGAAGGATACTTAGAAGAAGGGCATGGAACCCAACAAAAGCAAAGTCTGAATAGATTGGAGAAGAATACTCAGTTGAAGGCAAGAAGAATGAAGAGGTCTAAAGACAGCAAAGCAGTGCGTGTTAGATGTTTTCCCAGTGGGCATGCATTAGAAAGAAACCCGAAGGAGTAGGTGCACTTAAGAGTGTTTCAGGCCCTTAGAATAGGCACAAGCCCTAAGAAGAGGCGCATTAAAAAGTGTTAAAAACCCTAAAAAGTAGGTGTATTTAAGAGTGTTTTAAGCTCTTAGAATAGGCATAAGCCTTAAGAAAAGGTGTACTGAAGAGTGTTCAAAACCCTATAAAGTAGGTCCATTTAAGTTGTGCATCAATTTAATTCACATTCAAGCTCCTCAAAGATTTCTGAAATTCAATAACTCAATGGTAATACGTTGACATCGTGATTGTTCATAATTTGGACTCTAAGCCAAAATTACTTCATTTAAGATTCTTCATGTGTGTGTGTATAGCCAATCATACTTCACTTTTTGAAAAACTCGGATAGCTTTTTGTAAACAAAAACTAGTGATCAATCTCTAAAGATAGAAGGACTATCAGAAGCCTGTTTTTCACACCACTCTCCACTAATGTAGGCTTATCATAACATCAAGGATCATTAGGGCTTTATCAAGCTTATAATGATAGGCTAGGGTCAAGATATGATAAAGGAGACTATAAGGTTATCTCACTCATAATCATGCAACCATTCTAGGTTTTAATTAAAAGTATCAACTTCTTCCATTTGTACCCCGAAACTTTGAGTTTTCACCTACCGTGTTTGCTTTGCTTTTGATTTTTAGTGGCTGCACCCCAACTCTTCACGCGCGATGGGATTAGCACTCTTTTTTTCTTTTTCTTTCTTTTTTCTTTTTGTTTTGGTTTTCTCTCTCTTTCTTTTTCTTTTTCTCTTTCCTTATCTTTTTTTTCCTTCTTTTTTCGAGCTCAAAATTTCACAAAAGCTTGTGAACTTCTTTACATTCCCCGTTAAGTATGGTTCTCAATGCTCTTTTCTAGAATGTTCATATGTTATGAGTGAAGGATACTATATAAGGAAAATCTTCCTAGTGTTAGGATAAATTTTGTGGTTAGACAAAGAAAAGGCTTGATTAAGCTCAATAGGGTATACTAGTGACAATGAAATAAGTATAGATGGGCTTGAAAGGATCAATCAATCCAAAGAAGACCTAAATCACTTCTTTTATGTTATGAAGCCTAGGATTTCACCTCGAGTGGTGATCAAACAAGTTCTAGAGTCTTGGGAAATCTTAACACCAAGCTTTATTTATATAAAGTTTCTCTAAGTGATATGAAGTTCCATATTCATGGCTATTGTGCTCGAATGATTAAAGAATCAAGAATGAAACTCATCTAACAAGAAGAATCAAGCATGCAAACAACCCAATCTCATGTATTGCCAAAAATATATTTCGAATGATTGTCATCATTTCATCAATGATTATCAAAAGAATACACAATTCTTGTATCAAAACATTTCAAAACATCATTATTCTTTTCCCTAGGTCAAGAATTCTCCCATGCACTTATGCATCCTCACTGTCTGATCCACTGAATTAGTCATATTGCTCTTGACTTTTGTTGTTGCCTCTCCTTTGCCTGGCCTCCAAATCCTCTACTTGGATGCCCGAATAATACAAGTCTTCAAAGGTTTTGATTGGAAACCCTGTCAGTCGATCACTAATGTAAGTCTTGGGATTCTCCTCTCGGTTGAATTTGGGCAAGTTCGATAAACGAAACTTTGGAGGCAAGCCTTGATCTCCCACAAGTAAGATGCTGTCTAGGTCTTCGACCTCCTTCAATCCCTTCTTCTTCAAGAGAGATTGGATCTTTTTCATGTCTTTGGCCAACTGCCTCACCGATTCGGGTTCTTTTTGGTTGATTGGGCTTTTTCCCTTTTCCCCACCTTGGCTTGTCTTGCCATTTTTGCCACCATTACCTTCAGGTGGAGGTTGATTCATGTGGTTGGGCCTAGTTTGGAGTGCTTCAATGAGTTGGGCTATGTGCTATTAGAGCGTAGTCATATTAGCTTTTAATTAGGCCATTTTAGCATTGTTGTTGTTAGGTGTGGCCATTTCATCAACTGGTAGTTGTTGCCTTGTCAAATGACCATCTCGTCTAACCCAAGCTATGATGGTTGCAAAACAAAGGTGTTAACACCATGCATGCATGTATGTATGCATGATATGATGCATCCTCATACAAGGGCATGGACACACACGTGAGGTCAAGTCTCTTTTTCTAGGATTTTTTGCTTCATTCCCAAGAAATCATAGGACACAGGAATGCGAGATTCTCTATCCTAATTCTAACATTCATGTTGATGTTGGACTCTTGATGATTATCATAACATGGTTTTCTAAACGTTATGATAACCTTAACTCATGGCACATGTTCCTATTTTATTCTTATGGGTGACTTGACATGTGGCATTTGTTTATTGTTCCATGAGGTTTTGAGTTGATGTAATTCTAATCATGGGGAATTTACATCCATACACAAGAATTTCAACATGGGTTTTGGATATTCATCTTATTGGAAATTTCTAAAGTCATTTACATGGGCTTGAGTCTCAAGGGTCCAATCATCTGGGCTCTATGAAGCGAGAGATGCCCCCTTGGGCTAGTCTCTTTTTATACCAATTTGATGGTACGTGCGCAAAGGTGGTGACACCAACATGAGTCGTCTAAGGGTCGAATGAAGCCAAAGACTTCTCATGCCAATGCTGCATGGCTAGTTTAGGCATTTCGTGCTCATTGTGTGCAAAAGTGTAGTGATGCAAGGACTCATTATATCAACACTAGGTCTTAAAATTTTATATTCCCATCGGAATCAATTTCTTTTATCCCCAGTGGAGTCACCACTGTGAACGGGGCTTTCATCTCGCCAAAGCATTTACAACCACAACACTATGTGAAAGCCTCTTTTGAGATTTAAAGGAACACAAACGAGCCACAGGCACGTCTGGAGAAAGGAGTTGCCACCCAATTATTCAATTAGGAATAAATGGGGGCAATCCAATGCCTCACCGCTGGACCTAAATTACCCTTACTCATTCAAAGATGGGTTTAGGAAGTTAGGTACGAGTCCTTCAACCTGCTCAGATGTGAATTCGGCCTCCACTTAGGAAATACCAAATAGAAATATCTCGTATTGTTACTTTGTTCGGTTAATGTTGTTCATTTTATACACACATTTTGATTTTTATCTTTGTTAGGCGTATGAGGTGATTATTCAATCAATGACAATTGTATACTTATACAAAGAAAGAGGGAGGAGAATGGATTACATTTCCTTTCAAACATGGGGGAATGGGAGAGGATTACAACAATTGTTATTCAACAATAAAATAAATTCTATATTTCATCCATACAATCCATTGTATATATCATAGGTATTCAAGTCAAGAGTCAGTAGATAATTAATTCCTCGCCACATTTGTGAGTCTATTCAGTGTCTATCAAGTCTCTACATACACATATTCATGTTATTCAAGTATTTATTCTAAGTAATGGTCCCTCAGCATCAATGTGAGTCCACCATCATTTCATGGTATCATACAATCACACTTCTAATCATGATATATTCATACATTCATAAACAATAAAACAAAGCCATAATCTAATATCATGGCATTCTAGCCTAGATTTTGATAAATTCTATCATGGCAATTCTATCTATGGCTATTCTAGCATAATTCATATCAAGTATCATGGCATTTCTACCCTAAACATGATTACCATGGCATATTCTAGCCTAAACATGGCATTCATGGCATATTTTAGCGTAATTCAAGCACCCAACATCAATCATGGCATTCAAGGGTAAAATGGTAATTCTTATCTATTCTATGCTATTTTCTAACATTTATCAAAGAAAATAAGTTTTCCTATCATGATTCTAGTCATGTGCTCTTAAGCATGATTCTAGACATGTTCTCCTAGTCATGATTCTAAGCACTCGCAAAGAAAATAAATTTCTAAGCGTGATTATAAAAAAGGAAGGATTGCAAACTTACCTTGACACACTTATCCATCTTGCAAAACAAATTAGGTTAGAACAATTCATAATAACCCTAAACATACTTCTAAGCATAAAATAAAACCCTAAACATGCCTTTTCTAAGCAAGAAAGGTAAACAAGAGAATAAGAGGGAGAGAATTTTGCTTTCAAGGTGTAACCTTTTTGGGTTTAGAGCAATAGCACGCCTAAAAAAGATATTTATACTGGAAACTTCTTGAATTCTTGAGCGTGTCTTTAAGAGGGAGAAGAGATGATTATATTCAACAATCAGTGTGTATTGCAAAGTGAGAGAAGGGGGGTTTATATAAGAGAGGGATGAAAATGAAAAAAGAAAGTTTCTAAGTAAATTTTCTAAAAGAAGCATCCGAGGGTCGGGCAACCATCTAATGGACGGCCGGCCATTAGCCAATAGCCAGGTAGATAGCCGAGCGGCTGTCTAATGGCAGACCGGTCAATTTCCATTCGGCTCTTCTTTTTTTTTTTTGGTCATCCTTCGATGCAACCCCTTCAGACATTTGTCCCTTCAATCATGCATAACTTTTTCAATTCAACTCTGATTCATGATCTGTAAAAATCTACAAAAACTAGACATTGTAGCTTCGTAATGGTATATGACTCGTCATTAGATTCCTCCTAGATTGGTTGCTGTGATTTTTCAAAATCATATGTTAATTTTCGAGGCCCTTCACCAACTTCTTCTTACTCTTCTCTTCTTGACTCTCAAAGGCATTTTAGTCATTTTCTTTGCTTGACATTCATCTTCATTTATCATCAAGCCTAAAAAATTCAATGTCCACACTGAGATAATAGAAGAGAACAAACTTGAGATATCAATCATTCAAATGATTGCTACGGTTAGGCTAACATTCTCGCTTATCTACATCATGCTTGGCATTATAACTTTAATATTTGTTTGCAATTAAATCAATATTTTGGCATTATATGCAGCTTTAATAAGTTTGCACCCTAGTTTTATGATTCCCAATTAGACGATTTGTGCATTTCAGTTGCCATGGACTGAATTAAACTTCAATGGCTTAATCTCATATTCTATACCAACTAAATTTATGAAAACTAGGTATTTACTAATTAGGATTTTCACCATTTATTGCAAACAAATTATACACACACACACACACACACAAAAAAATAAATAAAGGCCCCAGTCTAAGATCCCATAAATTACTTGGATCCGGTCCTTATATTCTCTGCCCTTGGATTGATCAAATGACTCAGAGCTAACATCTCTATGTTAAAAAATGTATAATAAAAACTTTTAAATTCCTCGTCCACAATGAAACTAGAATTTGATTACTTGTCTCTATCCACCATTATCTCTCCCATAACACACTCTTATATATCCAGATTCCTTCTCCCTCCTCACCATTTCTTTCACTTTTCTTTCAAAAATCCCTTCCAAAGCTTTCTCTTTGACCGTTGTAGTTTCCTAGTTTATATGTCACGTTACGGCCCACCCAATTTGCTTGCTATAGTGGCCTAAAATATACGCAAGGCTTGGCCTAGTTTCTAGAAATCATGCAAGTCCAAACCCATTCTCTAAAATTCTCTAGCAAGCCAAGTTGTTAGAACCTCCCTTGTAAATATCGAAGATATTTTTAGAACACTCCATGTAAATATCTAGATTCTTTTGTAGATCTAGAGAGTAAATAACGGTCGTTGGATGCAATAAATCTTGGTCATCCATTTAGGAGGTAGCTTACTATAAATATCCCTTCAAGGCTCATTTGTAAGGCATCCAAGCAAAGCCGTATTCAAGCCATTGTAAAAGAGTTCTTGTGTAATAAAAGCCTTCTTAGTTAGCAACTCAAGTCTCCATCTTCCATCACTTCTCTTCTTGCCTAAAAAGCTCTCTAGCTCTATGATCCAAGTCTCTCAACCTTCTTCTTAAGTGAAGCAAGCCAACATCAAGGCTTACTTAGCAACTTTTGGGTTCAAGTTGTCTAAGTGCCGCACGAGCGTGCTGCGCAACCTACAAGCTTGTGGCATTCAACTCTCATTCATTTCTCTCTAGCTACCATATTGTGAATATTTTATTATAATAATTTAGATTTGTTAGAAAAAGACATTTTTGACCTATATATCGTCATGATAGTCGTAAGTTGAGAAGAGAAGTTAATGACATCTGAGTAAGTCAAAGATGGGTAGTCTTGTGTTGCAATGGAATTGCAAATTTCTCTTTCTATTTTTCCTCTCTAATCCTTGCAAAGTATTCCTCCTGTTTTTTTATTCAATCTCGTAATCAGCAAAAGATGTAATTTGAACTCAAAATAGATAATGAAAGTAAAATCGAGTATCTTAATAACACAAACATATATGATAAGGTATATATAAAATTATCTTCATGGTTGAATAATGAATACTAACCAACACGAGTAAGCAAATAGTGAAGAGAGAAGTGTTTTGAGAGAAAAATGAAGGAGAGAGAAACCGCATAAAAGCAAGAATTAAATGATTAGTAGATAGCTTTTGTGTTGTACCCGAAAAGTTATAACTATTAGCTTTTATAAGAACCATTTGATCAATCCAGGGTCGGGAAGACAAAGTCCAGATCCAAGTAATTTACGGTATCCCGGATTGAGGCCTTATTGATACATACATACGTACATACATATATATATACATACACACACACATATATATATACACACCTTAATGCTTAATAATCTTTTCAGTCACAGTTTGAATAAATTTTATTAGTTTCGTAATCTTCTAAACATAAATATTAGTTTTATTAAAATTGTGATGATTACGCAATATATTTTTTGAATCAGTCTTACTCTTAGCTTATTAATAGTTACTAACTTCAGTGACAATTTTGTATGATTTCTAAGAACTTCTAATACTTTTGAATATAAGTATTAGTTTATTGGAATATTAAAGATGTTATATATGTGAATATTGAATCGGTCTACTAGCTCCTAGCCTTAATCACTGTGATCCATTTGTAAAATTTGTCACCTCACACCATCCTATTAACTAAAAAAAGCACTTCAAATCTTAATATAAATAGTTTATGCCTATCGCTTTCCAGCACAACATCTGATCAATCGAGACTTCCATTACTACTACTGTGACTATTGTGAATTTGTAATCATGGCAAGAACCACCTACGTTCTTCTTGCAGTCATCTTTGTCCTCCACATTGCCGGAACCGTTACTCTATCTGGGGCAGTAAGCTATTGTTATTTAATACCCTTAATTGATAAAATACCTTATAATATTCTATTTTTTATTGGTTTGAAATAATTTATATTTTTTTTCTTTTTTTTCTTTTTTTTCTTTATTTTGTCTAAGCAGATCAACCCTCAAGCAGATGCAGCAGGCAAACAATATTGTGTGGTAAAACCAGATGCTGATGAAAAAACCCTGCAAGCAAACATAGACTTTGCGTGCAGCAAGGGTGTCGATTGCAAGCCCATCCAACCCGGTGGTGCTTGCTATCAGCAGAACAATGTGAGGGCTCATGCTCAATACGCTATGAACGCTTACTTTAGCGCCAATGGCCGCAATGAAGCCAGCTGCGATTTCAGTAAAACTGGTGTCATCTCCACTCAAAATCCAAGTAGGTGACTCTTTTATTATTATACGCGGACTCCAATGAATTCATGTTATTATATATGTTATGAACATAAACTCTCTTAATCTTTCCTATGATTTTTAATTATGTCAATTTTTTTTTGTTATGTATACGTTTACAGGTCATGGTAATTGCAATTACGTTTGAGGCCGGATTTGAAAAATCAGCACATGGGCTGCTTCCGCAACTCATCTACTGCTGATTCCACCGAATGCTTGTTTTTTGTTTTTTCATTTGTCAGGAAGATGTCCAATTTCGTAATTAGCCATGCGACGTTACTTGACTGACTATTGTAATAATCTAAAAAATTAATGCAAAGCTAAAGCATTATTTGCTTGCAATTTACTGTTTGGGTATTAAATTTTGGAATTGCCACCAAGCCCGACAAAATAGGATACAATATCAATTCTGAAAGAAAATGAACTAAATAGGATACATTCATCACCAGCTTTAATAATATTGTCAATGAAAATGAACAATAAGGACATATTTTCATAAAAAAGATATTTATAAAAATTGATGCCATTATTTAGTTTATAGTAATACTACTTATCCCAAATTTAATTTATCTCTTGTATGTATTTAATTAATAATTGTCAAATAGATAGTTTGATGATGTAATGAATGATATGATGACAGTTCTGAGAAGTGTAATTTGTAAACTATAGTAGATATTTTCATCAAGATGATCATTAACTTCTTTGTATCAATGGGGCAAAGTCTAAGTCAGAATTTTTATATTTTTAAGTATTACATAGCATATAATTGCCAATACTATTAAATTATTTGTCCTTTTAGATGCTAAAGCAAATTAATTAACAATCATTTTTAGATTTTTTCATTCAATTTAATTTGCGATAAGAAATGTTTATGAAATAAACTTATATGTGAAAATAAGTGTCATAAACTTTTCAAGTATGTTTATCTAGGAATTTCACAAAGAAATTAAGGAAGTGATAATAATTTCATTAATATTGAATAAAATATATAAATTAATCTTGTTGAGATGAACACATAGATGTTGAAACCTTTAAAAATGATTTATTTTATATTTTATAAATAACTAAATATACATTAATGGTTAGAATTTATGAAACTTTTTTTCTTAGTGATATGATAGCAACAAGTAGAGAAAGAATAATTGCATAGGTTTGTGCTTGTATGAGACAGATGGAGGGTGATCTATGGGTATATAGAATTTTTTTTTTCGAGGATATATTTATATATTTTTTTATCGTCAATTAGAATATTTGAGATTAATCTTTTAATAGTGTACACTATGATCTATTCATATTTACAATAAATCGTTTATCATTCATTAACCCATCATAAAAAGTTTTGTTTATATGAAAATAAAGTCAGAAAAGTAAAATTTTCATTTACAAAAACTTAGAAGATTGGAATTTTGGACCCTGAATATAAATTGATAAGCAATGCCTATCAAAAAAACGGATCAAATCAATTTAATTTTCAACTTTTCTAACCTAGGTTCTATATATAGATATATATATATAACACATGTTTTGAAATTGATTGGATTTTTTTAACTTTAATAATTAGGATGATTTAGTCACGTTTATGTAATATAAGCCTTAATACGGTAGAGTGAATATTTTTGTATATGAGAGGAGTAGAGACTTAGGTCTAGGCTCATTACAAAAAAAATTATAACAAACCTCCGATTCACCACTGATACACACACACACACACACACGCACATTCATAGTGATCTTGGGAATTGCAAAGAGATTGGTCAAAACTGCCCTCCAAGAGGCTGTTTTGTTAAGAATATTTATAAGAAATCTAAATATAATAAATCAAGGATCAATAATACCTTAAAGACAATAATACACAAAATTAAACATAAAGTAGAAGAGATATAAGAAATATAAGACTTGAGCACTTCGAAGGCATGTTAAAGACACTCCCCAAAACCGAAGAGTCCTCCCCTTAAGTGGGTAATTGTGAGCAGGGCTTATATCCCACTTCAAGTGATTGCGACCACGACATTCTTCAAGGTCTTTCAACACTTGAAGGCAGCACAAAACGAGTCACGAACACATATTGTAGAGATTGTCAAAGTCACCACTCGGGTAACTACCCATTGAAAATAGTTAGATGATGACAAATGATCCCTTGCTTCGGGACCCAACTACCTATCATCCCTTCAGAGTCAGATTTGGGAAGTTAGGTACGAATCTTCGATCCACCCAGACAAAGTTCGGCCTCTACTAAGGTCTATTAAGTTTGAGGTTTTAATTAGCCAATTACTATTTGTCTTGATCTAAAATTCATCTTGATGCACACAACCGGTTTTATCTAAATTATTACATGTGAGGTGAGGCAGTTCATAAACATTTATAGAGAAAAGTACAGATATAGGGAAATTGGGCATGGGGACTTCAAAAATTATCATAAATAAGCTAGTGAGAATAAAAATGTAGAAAAAATGAAACAAATTAACACTTATATTCCCTATTTCGAGTTCAATAGGTGAAAAATGGATCAGCCACCAACCATTATGGCTCCATCCATCGTCCAATCACCCTTATGCTCACCAAACTCCACAAAGCTGGTCTCACCGACAATTGTGAGCCTACCCTCTCCAATTAATACTTCAAAATCACTGCTCTTCAATAAGATTCCTTACCCTCAGTGTAAGCCTACTTGGTCTGAACATCATTATGCCATCTCAAACATTGTAGTAAAAAGAAAAGCAACAAAGTGAATGGAAGATTATAGTTAAGGCATGGTGAGTCCACGTCATCCATGAATTTAGTGTCATAACTCACAGCATGGTCCGTTTCATTGTGTGACATCCGTCTACAAAATAAATGGTATCTCTTGAACTTCAATTGACCAAAATGGATGACTATTCATGGATTAAATAGTGACCATAAGAGTAATTCAGACAACGGCTCATGATTTGAAACGTCTCCTTCAAATAGTAGAAAACAAAATGGCCACCCATGAAGTGGCTGGTATCTGTGATGATAAACCATGTGATAAACAAAGTATAATAAAGTAAATTGCAATAGAGCAAATGGCGATAAAATAAATGTGCCGTAAAATAAATTGCAATAAAGTAAATAGTGATAAAGTAGATGGTTATAATAAAAATGCAATAAAGTAAACTACAATAAAGTAAATAGCAATAAAGTAAATGAGTGAGAAATGTATATTGTAGTAAAATAAAGAACATAAATAAACGAGTGATAATTAAAAGACAATTAAAGTACATAAAACTAAAATAAAGGCAATAAAAATAAAATACGGTAAAATAAACAATGAATACTAAAACAGAGGCCCATTGGAATCGGCCATCACCAATCCACCACTGCTCATCTATATTCACTTAATCTCCATACTAAACATGAATCATAAAAGTGGGATAGAAATGATGAAAGCTAGAGAGAAAATGCAGTGATTTGCCCTCAGGCTTTACCCAGTACTGAGTGGTTATGGTTGACGGTTCAAAAACTGGTTGAAAATGGGTTGAAAGTGTTTAGAAATGGGGTTGTTATGTGAGAATTTAAAAGGAAGTGGGTTGAAAAGAGTTGAAAAAAGGGGCTAGAAATGAGATTTTCAAGGCTAGTGCTAGAATCGAGGCAAACAATTCATGCCTAAAATGTGGAAAATGGCCAGAATTTATAGAATTCTTAAGGGTGAGATGCGCGCATGTAGGGCATGCACACCCATGTGTAAGGCACATATGTACATGTAATTTTTCAAGCACTACCCTTATTCTTAGGTGCGCAGTGTAATTTTCGGGTGTAGACCTCCTTCTATTATGCATGTGCATTTTTCCTTTATGTGCAGTCCGATTTTGCCAACTTCCCCCTTCATAGGCTTTTCAGCTTTTTGGGTTTTTTTTTTTTAAAGGTTGACTCACGTATGTGTCGATGAATTGTATTAGGGAATAGAGGCATACGCACGAGTTTTAATCAATATCCCACTTTGATTTCTGTCTTTTTTGATTTTTTATGTTATTGGACTTTGTGTTTGTGGGTAGGTCTTGTGTCTTGAGTTTGTTTTTCAAATCAATAGTCCATTTCACTCAGTATTCTTTGGTCCTCATTATTAAGCTTAAAACCATAAGTAAAATTCCAAGCTTATAATAATATTTATACTCCATGGCTCGAAGATACAACCAAATGCTCATAGCCTATTTCCTCGATGAGCATAATCACCGAAAAAAATAAATGATGTCCATATGTCACGGTTTCTAAGAAAACAAAGAGAAAATACTCAACTATATTGTATTGTATTAGAGCATTTAGACTCTTTTACATAGTTGTCTTTTCACTTAGGTAAGTCACAAATTAACTGTTGTAATTCCTAAAGTTTTTAATCAAATTTGTAACTCACAATTAATAAGTTTTGTAACTTATGTTTTTGTTGTATTTTTAACCCTTGAAAATAATCTCAAGCTAATATTTGTAACTTATGACATAGAATATGATTTTTAATCCTTTTAACTGCAATAGTCCACCACAAAAGGGTTGAAAATTTTATAGCTTTATAAAATAAATTTTTTATATCAAAATACTCATTAAAATAAAAAAATATATATAAAGAGCAGCCTTCTATTATGCAATGGGTGTTAGCACCTTTTAGGTTTGAAGCTACACTTAATGGTGATAGCATCTCTTTGAGAAACTTGAGTGAACAATGTCTTGAACTCGGTTACTTGACCGAACATAAAACTGTCACACATATAATATCGATGAATACTTGGTTTTGGTGAGTTAGTGCTTTAATGGCCATACACTCAATTTTGATTCTCATTAGAGTTTTAGATAATAATCCAATTTTTACAATCACGATCCTCATGACACTCTCTTATAAGTGAGTCCTCCAAAGTTATATGTGACCTATACCTCGCAAGAGTATTCTAGCCTTTGGACACATCAAGGTCAATACGCTTCCTAACATCACATGTAACAAGAACTTTTCCCATAAAGATGAGTAGGAGCATATTAGGATATGTCTATATAACAGTGGTTAACAAGTCATGTAGCATGGACTATTTCTACCCATTGAACTACCTTGATGGGATCTCTAATCATAAAAAATGGATTACTTCCTTAAGTGACTCCCTTCTGGCTTAAGCACATCCCCTTAAAAAATTTAGATTTATGTATCTCAAAATTATAACATATGTTAACTCTTGCATTAGAGTAGTTGTCTTCATATTTGAGAATTTGTCCTTCGTCTTCGATAATTCTTCCACTAGCTCTCTTAAATTTGAAAAATATTATATTTGTCACAAAGGGAACTTTAGAGAGCAAAGTAATAATAAAAAGTGAAGCATATAAAGTTATTGAGAAATATGCAATCACGAAATCTTAAAAACTCTCGAGTAATAATATTTTCAAACATATGCATAGAATTAATAACTATATATTATTCATCATCGTCTTTTTTATTTATTAAAAATATATGAAAACCCCCCATATTAATAAAAAATTAGCAACCTCCCTATGAACAAAATTGTATTGCTACATTAACAAATATAATATATAACTTAAATATATTCAACAATAATTAATTGCATTTTTCTCACATTAATTTTAATAATATTTAGTAGTTATCAAAGCATAGTAAACTACTAATTTTAGCATATCGCCATGCATATGACTTTATAATTAAATGCATTCTAACTCATGCTTCATAGTATAATAAAAATTTAATGCAATAAAGTAACATATAAATTGAATTCTTAATCGATTTATAATAATTAAAAATAGTAAGAGTATTTCATAACTAAAATCTTTATTAGACTTGAGAAATAAAACATACTTCATGTTATATACTATTTCTCAATGAGACAAGCAACACATAATAAGTTGGTATATAATTAAAGTTCATATTAAACAAACTATATACAAAAGCAAATTTTAATTATAAAAGATAGAATAATATTATACCTATAACTCATTTACAATCAACTCTCCTTATAACCTGAGTTGGCAAATCCTACTTGAGATATAATTACCATGTCATCCATTATAACTCGATTTTTTATTTTTGCTTTTTTTATTCCTCTAGTGAATTTTAGCTAAATCACGTGACAAGGAGTTAGTTCTAGAATTTGGTTGCAGATGTAACATTTCTCTAAAAGATGTTACCGATTTTTTAATATTATAAAAATTAGTTCCAAGTTACTACAATATGCATGAAATCAATATCAAATATTAACTTTTAGCATATACAAAAATAATAAATATTAACACAAATAAAATTATACAACTCAAACAAAGTAATATAATTTTGTCACCTCTGTAACATCTTTAATGCATTAAGGACTTATATATTGTTATTAACAATTGTATTTATCCTATAATTGTTTATTCAATGCATGATTCATTCATCAGCATCTAACAAAATTGAAATTTTTCGATAATCCACATAAAATCTTGATAAACTATAATCTACTTTAACATATTCTAGGAAACACAAGATATAAATTAATATTTAGAATGCAAGAACCACAAGAAATTATTAATTGTTAGATCTAAAAGTGCCTGGATTTTAATGTCAAATATAACAGAATACTATAAGGACGGAGGTTTTGACAAGGCTTGATTACAAACCCACATCCAGGGGCAACAAGAGCTACAATTCACTATGTTATCTTTGACTTACAAGACCTATGACCTATTACATTGATAGACTCTCTACTCTCAACTCACCTAGCCTATTTAAACTATCCTCTTCAGAGCGCAATACTAGTGACAACATAGTCATTATCACTATTCACCTGAAACAATGTAGTGAATGATGACATAACAAATCACTCAATTATAGACACGTGAATACTCAACTCTTCAAGCCCCAAACGACCTACAATTGTCAATATAAGCTTAATGCTTCACACATAAACATGAATAACAAAGAAAGAATGCACTCTCGCTCGCTCTCCTTGAATGCCTTGATCGATGTGTGTGTCCCAAAGTTATGTAGATAACTATATATACCTTTCCTATTAAGCTTTAATTAGTCTTTCCTTAACTGTAAATCTTAGAGTTTTACTTTGGAAAGAACACAAATTAGGATCAATGCATAATGGGATATGAACTCATATTCTCCTAACATGAACTAGGATAGTTAATGTGTAATATAGTATGGTGTCCAAATGTGTTATTCCTTTTAGACTAGGATTCCAATAAGATATCCTATTTCTATTAAGATTCTCCTAATTAAAGTTGTTGTGTTTTATGTAACAAGGCGAACAAGAAATATAATGTCATTAGGAATCAAGGTTAAACCAAAGTGCTCCTTCTTTGGTCCTCATCATCGGGCTTAAAACCATAAGCAAATCCATACTTACAGTTTTACCCCCTACTTTGGAGGGGTTTGTGGATCAAAAACATCGACAAAGTATACTGTAAACATACTTACTTGGCTAGATGTCTAATTTCAGATTCTTTACGCCTTTTGGGCTTTAGTAATCTTGGTACTTGTGCTTTCACAAAGACTTAACTAAATCTAGATGCGTTCAACTTGATGCTTGTACTTTCACGAAGGCTATGAATGAGTTCAAATGCTTTCATCCCAGTGCTTGTGCTTTCACAAGTGCTATCCTAGTGTTTGTGCTTTCATGGGAACTTGATTGAATTTTGATGCTTTCGTTCTAGTGTCTTGTGCTTTCACAAGGGTTGTGGTTGAGTCTAGATGCTTTCATCCAAGTGCTTGTGCTTTCATGAGAGCTTACTTGAATCTAGATGCTTTCATCTTGAAGCCTTATGCTTGCAGAAGGGCATTACTGAATCTAGATGCTTTTATCCTAATGTCCTGTGCTTTCACAAGGGCTTGGATAAGTTTCAGATGCTTTCATTCTGGTGTATGTGCTTTCATGAGGGTGCTACTAAGTCTAGATGCTTTCATCTTATTGTCTTGTGCTTTCACAAGGGCTTGGCTGAATCTAGATGCTTTCGTCCTAGTATATTATCCTTTTACAAGTGCGTTGACTGAGTTGAGATGTTTTCTTCTTGATGTCTTATGCTTTCACAAGGGCTTCACTGATTTGTGATGCTTTCATCCTGGTGCCTCTGCCTTTACAAGGGCTTGACTAATTTAGGATGTTTTCATCATGGTGCTTATGATTTCACGAGGGCTCGACCGACTTAAGATGCTTTCATCCTGGTGCCTGTGCTTTCACGAAGGCATTGTTAAGTTTGCTTTCATCCTAGTGCTTGTGCTTTGATGACCACTAGTGCTAGTTGATTGGAAACTTGTTGGATTGATGACCACTACTACTGGTCAATTGAAAACTTGTTAGATCAATGACCACTATTGTTGGTCGATCGAAGACTTGCCGAATTGATGACCATTACTACTGGTTGATCAAAAACTTCATCATTTTAAGGACCACTACTACTGGTCAATTGAAAACTTCTCGGATTGACAACCACTACTGTTGGTTGATCAAAAACTTGTCAAATTTATTATTTTTTGAATAATTCTTCATCTTTGTTGCATTCCACTAGGGATTTGATTTGGCACTGTGGTGTCTTTTCAGGATGTGGGTATGGATCTGTATTCTTTGGGGGTACATAGGTAATTTGGTGATAGAGGGTATCCTGAATCTGGCTGTGCAGGGGTATTTTGGAATTTTTGGTTGTGGAAGGGCCACGTTAAAATTTGGTTTTGTAGGGGTTTCTTTGGATTTGGCTATGGAGGGGTTAAGATCATGGTACCTTATGTTTTCACGAGTTCTTGTGATTGACTTCTTTTGCTAAATGAAACTCAATTTTAGTTATATGAATTATATTTGCTTCGTTACCAATATTTATACCACTTCTTGTAAATGGGTTCAAGTATCTAATGTGCCAATCTCCATATGTCTACAACAAATCAATGTTCCTAACTAGATTCATGTCGGTAAGGAAGAACCATACGACATCTAGAAAGGATCCAAGTATTTGATGTGCCAAGGATTGTCGACAATGGATCAAGACCTCCACTTTACGAGTGGTGCCAAGATTGATTAGAGAAATAAATATAAATCATATAAACAACACAAGATTATGATTATTAAGCACATATTAAAGGGTTAGAGAATCTTTACTCTCATATCAAGAGTTTCACCCTTTCACCTTAGCAAGAGAGAAATTAGAAAGACATTATAAGAGAAAGAAAACAAATTATAAGAAAAAGGAAATTCATTAATAACATAGAAATACAAGAGAGAAAAACAATACAAGATCCCAGCAAGGCCAAGATGCCCCCAATGGGTCACAAGGCACCTCTATTTATAGATACATTCAGGGGCAAACTTGTCAAATTACAAAAGGAATAATTATCAAATATTAGATGCACCAACTTTGACAATTGGGGTAATTAGGTGAACTGACTTTGACCACCGATTTTGACCTTGAATTATTGTGAATTTTAATCACATGTCTTCATGAAATCGTAGATGTTTCTCTTAGATTTCTAGAACATCTTGATTCATACGATTTGGATACGTATTCTGAGAGATATGGTCAAAATACTGAGGCATGGTCAGGCTGGGCTGAATCTACAGATAGGTTCACTTTAAGCCCATTTTTGGTCCACTAAGAGCTTGAATTTGATGATGCTTATGAAATACAATCTTGTAGATAATTTAATTAGCTTTCCAAAACATTAAGATTTACACCATTCTGATCTATAAATAGAGAGTTATGCTTATTTTACCAAAGCTGTAACAAAACCAAAATTAAGAGGAAGTTAATTCTAAAGATGCAAAGACTACAAATATGCTTAAGTTAAGGAATTTAATGACACTATTAATGCAATATGATGAACTAAGCTCTTATTAAACATACATATTTAAGTTCATCAGTAGCCAACTAAATAGAATCTGGTTGTTGTCGATTACTAGAGTAGAAATCTCGATTCGTAATTATCTTGAATTTCCATTCATTAGTAGCAAAATTGTGATCAGAGATTGCAATTGAAAAATATAACCTAAGTTAAATAATCTAAACTTGTGTGTTTATTGCTTAGATCAACCTATCTTTCTTATCGCAATGCTTCCATTGAATTAAATTTAGAGAGTTTGTTCTCCGTTGTTTAATGGATAGAAATTAAATAAAGAACTTGTTTCATTTAACAACAAAGTGAGGAAAGATTGGGATAACAGAGCTTGTTGTTATCTACGATTGATAATTTCAATGTTATAATTGGATGACAATTCTATAGTTAATTCGCAATTTCATATCTTGTGGCAGAGAATAATCCCTTAACCAAGTTTGTCTAACTAATTATTTCTCACTTCATTTAACTTTGTGTTGTGTTATTCTTCATTTGTATTCATATTTCATTTAATTAATCGTTCAACAAAACCCCCCATTTATTTTATTGTTGTTGTCGAGTAACAAATTTAATTAGAACCAATCCTTGGGGGAATGATGTCTTACTTATCACTTTATTACTTGTAAGACTAGTATACTTGCTAGTTTTGAGCGCCGTCAATGCACCACATCATGCATACATGCATGGCATTAACACGTTTGTTTTGCAGCAATCATACCTTGGGTTAGATGAGGTGTTCATTTGACAAGGCAAGAAGAACTAGTTGACAAAATGGTTGCAACCAATAACAAAAATAATGAAATGGCCCAATTGGGAGCTGATATGACCGCACTATAACAACAAGTGGTCCAACTCATTGAAGCAATCCAAAATAGGCCCAACTACATAAACCAGCCACCACTTGAGGGTAATGATGATGGTGATGGTGAGACTAGCCAAGGCAGAGATAGGGAGAAAAGCCCAATCAATCAAGAAGAGCCTGAATCAGTCAAACAGTTGGCCAAGGACATAGAGACAGTCCAATCCCTCTTGAAGAAGAAGGGTTGAAAAAGAATTGAAGACCTAGATGATATCCTACTCATTGGAGGCAATGATTTGCTGCTAAAGTTTTGCCTACCAGACTTGCCTAAATTTAATGAAGAGGGCAACCCCATGACACACTTGAGATAGTATGCAGTTATAATAGCCACCACTCTTTTGTCAAAGGAGTACATCTTGAAGCACTTCATGCTATCCCTAGAAAATGAGGCGGTAGTCTGGTACCATGACTTCCCCAAGAGAGTTTGAGAAGATTGGGAGGAGCTATCTGAGCAAGTTGTGGAGTAATATTGCCACAATACCCAACTGGGCATAACCTTGAGAGACTTTGAGACGACAGGTCAGAAGCCTAACGAGACCTTTTTAGAGTATCTAGTCTGTTTGAGGGCCACCAAGATGACCACCAGGCTTGTAGAGAAGGACCAAGTTCGCATGGTAATCAAGGGGGCCCATGCCTTCATTAATGATAGGCTTCCAGGCTTCCCTATCAAAACATTTAAAGACTTTATAACTTGGACAATCGAATAGAAGATTGGGAGGCCAAGCACAAAAAAAGCAATGATAGTTACCCTAGAAGAAGTCTAGGGTAGTATCACCAAGCTAGTGGGTCTAACATAAAGCATGTAAAGGTGAAAGCGATCTCCCCACAAAGGAAGTTCAGTCTTTGGGGAG
Source organism: Boswellia sacra (assembly GCA_013180625.2). Lineage (NCBI taxonomy): Eukaryota > Viridiplantae > Streptophyta > Magnoliopsida > Sapindales > Burseraceae > Boswellia > Boswellia sacra. Next base: position 197,647 of record SNVD02005867.1, read on the forward strand.
ACCATTGTCCAAAATCTTTACAAGATTAAAAGTCAAAGGGATCTTATAGCCATTGCCACCAAGAGAGCTTCCAAATCCATTGCCAAGAAATTGGAGGAATCATAAGAAGTTTGAATTCTACTAAGTGAACGGACATAAGACCAATGATTACACTCGTCTTCGTCATGAGATCTAATATTTGATTGATAAGGACTAGATTCCCAACCCAGAGATGCATGAGTCCTATACGAAAAGCAATCAACAACCCAATTATAATCGAGTACCTCATCTAACGACCAACATGATTAGGTCAGGCTTGACTAATGAGCAAGTCATGAACTCCTTTGAAGAAAATAGATCGAGCAGGGTCAAGAAAGCCAAAAGAAGGGAGAAGTCCAAGCTTGAACAACAAGAAGCATCCAATAGAAAGGTGGCCATGAAGAAGAAGGCTAAGATTGAAAAACTCAAGGTCAAAGAGCCCAAGGAAATCATTGAGAGGGCAAAAGACGAGCCCATTCCCTTGGCAGCCAAGATCTACACCATGGTAGGTGGGTGGGCCAACATTATAGTGAAGGGAGCCAAACAAAATTTGGAATATAAATTAGAGCAATAGAATGCTGAAAAATCTTTGAACTAAAGAAAAACTTCTTGAATGCTCGAACGTGTCTTCAAGAGGGATAAAAGATGATTATATTTGATAATAGGTATGCCTTGAAAAGTGAGCGAAGGGGGATTTATAAAAGCGAGGGTTGGATTTGAAAAAGGAAGTAAAGAAAGAAAAAAGGAAGGTCAAAATTAAAAGTTTTCAAAATTATGGGACGAGGCTATTGGCAAACCATAGGGCAACTATTGGCAAACCGTCGAACAATTGTCTGATTGTTAGGCAACTATTGGTCAACAACAGTCGGGCAGCTGTTCTTCCTTCGGCCCTTCTTATTTTAGCACTTTACAGTGTAGTCCCTTCCAACCTATCTATTAAATCACACATAACTTTTCAAGTTCAACTTTGATTCACAATCTTTAAATTTCTATGAATGCTAGACATCTGTAGCTTTGATCGGTGTATGACTCGTCATCAAATTTCTCCTGGATTAATTTTTTTTATTTTTTTAAATCACATGTTAATTTTTAGAATCTTTTATCGATTCCTTCTCACCTTCCCTTTCTTGGCTTCTAAGGGCATTTTGGTCATTTTCATTATTTGACATTCATCTTTATTTCATCATCTGGCCTCAAAAATTTAATTTCTATGCCTATCAAACATGGAAAGAAATGAATTCACTAAGCCTATCAATATGCACAGGCTGAAGAAGTATTATGTATGAAAAAAAAGGTGTGAGAGGAAAAATAATTAATCTGAAAACCAAAAACGGCTGATTATTGACAGGCATTGTCTCATTGTGCACATGTTGTTCGAAGAACAAATGATTGTATTTTTATTATTGAAATGAAATTGTTTGGAAAAAAATATGCCTTTGAAATGCCTTATTATTTTCCATAATAACAAAAGAGAAGCATCTAACATCTAAGCTAACAATAAAATTAACAATATCATCTTTGCCTCTTTGATAGACTATAAATAGGCTCACCATACCACTCATGGCACCATCTAGCTTGAATGGCTGGATCAGGCATGGAAGCCTAAAGGGTCACACAATCCTTGTATAAGTTTTTTGTCTCAAAATCAGGATTATGGAATAGATTGCTCTCAATGGCATGATGTGGCCAAAAATCCTTTACACGCTAAAATAATGAGCAAATAATCTGCTAGGACTGAATGTAGTAGGTGAACCCATGATCCTTTGCTTAATCCACACTACCGACATAGTCTAGCACGATCATAGAATGAACTGTGAATGAAACACGCTAAAGGCACACATGCGATATAGGTCTTGACTGTCACATGCTCCAACCCCCACCATAGATAGTTTTAGTGAATCTAAGTATCAGGAATGACTTGAAGCCATTCGATTCCATAAGAACGTCTCTCAAGTCTCCTCCTCGTATGAAGTCAAGGGCTATAATGAAATATTCCCCTCAAGCAATGGTAGAATGAATAGCCTCTCTTCTAACCAAATCTTAAAAAAGAAGAAACAAAAGAAAAGAAAACTAAGAAAAAGCCTGCTAAGTCAAGAACCTGAAAAGGCAACTTAGGCAAAATTTAAAGTCCAGCCCCTTAAGCTAAAAACCTAAAAAGGCAGCTTCGGCAAAAGTTATGACATGAAAGAAAAAAAAAAGCCCGTTGAGTTGAAAACCCAAAAGGGCAGCTTAAGCAAAAATTAGAGCATGAAAAAATGATGAATGATGATCAATGAACCTGCTAAGTCGAAAACCTGAAAAAGCGGCTTAGGTAAAATTCAGGGTCAAAAGAAAAACCTGAAGAAGTATAAGACTGTTGTTGAACCTCTAACTCGGATTAATCTCGACTCGATCCAGTCCGATCAAGGTCTCAGCCAGAATTAGGGGAACTGCTGTGAAACTGGCTCTCATCTAAGGAATGATGGTCACAAGATGTGGGTCACCAAGACCGTTTGGCGAAACCAATAAAAACTATGCAAGAAGGCAGAATTGTAGAAGGCAAAGCCAACCGAATGAGGTCCTATCCATCATTGCAAGCAAAGGCATAATGGAAGATAATGTCACTCTATCATCTCCGGTGTGAATACCCATGGTAGAAATCAGAAAGTTGAAGAAATGGGTAAAATCAGACATCGATGGTGTCTCGACAGTAGGCAGAATCATGCTCTTAGAACTGGACGAATGGCAACTGAGCATGGTGAAGAATTCCTCATATGGGGGGGCAAAGCTCTTACCCATTGAAGTGGAAGTTGTGATCATGAGGATCCTAGAAGGTCATGCATTCCTTAAGAAAAGGGACGTCAAGCTTCACGTGGTAAAGACTACTAGATTTGAGTCATTTATAATCGTTATCCTTTAAAGGCTTCAAGAGAGGCTGAAGAACCTTAAGAATGGCCCCAGACATGTTACAAAAACATAAAAAGAGGCATTCAAAAAAAGTAGAAGAGAAAAAGCGAAGGTCGATGGTGATAGTTCTCACTCATCATCACCATTACATCAAAATCAATTAAGGAAGCAGCAACCTAAGCTTGGAGACACTTAATCTCTCGCTCTAGACACTCGATTTGCTGGTGACTTATCTAGCCCAAGCAAGATGCATATAGTTAGAAAAGATTATTAAGATAGACATCATGCATACATGAAACATAAAATATTTTCTTGTAGGAGGCATAATCCAAAATGGAGCATAGTCTAGAAGTAATCGAGTCTTGTAGAATCACAATACAATATGAAATACTGGAGGTAACTGCATAGGAAAAAGGCCCAGCTTTTAGAGGAATGGAAGCAACATGATATGCAAGTAGCATGATATGCAAATAGCATGATGTGTAAACTGCCTAAATCAAGCAAATTAGTATTGAGCCCACTTTGATATCCAGATTGCTTGGATTAAGCAACTCTATCTCGAGGAGACTTAATTCAAGTAAAATGATTTTAAGAAGGCACCTTCTAAAAGAAGACATCCACCTTAAAGGAAGAATCTTCCTCGAAGGAGGCATCAACCCCAAAGAAAGAATTTCCCTTAAAGAAGGAACCCCCTTGAAAGTAGGCATCTATCTTGAAGTAGGCATTGATGCGTTCCAAACTAGCAAGTATACTAGTCGCACAAGTAATAAAATGATGAGTAAGATATCATTCCCACGAGGATTGATTCTAATTGAATTTGTTATTTTCTAGCAACAATAAATTAAATAAGGAGAGTTTTGTTGATTGATTAACTAAACTCAATATGAAAGCAAATGAAGAATAATACAATGCAAAGTTAAATCAATTGAGAGATACACAATGAAAGAAATCTGGTTAAAGGATTATTCTCTACCACAAGATATGGATTTGCGAATTAATCACAGAATTGTCATCCAATTACACCATTGAAATTATCAACCGTAGATAACAACAAGCTCTGTTATCCCAATCTTTCCTTACTTTGTTGTTAAATAAAACAGGCTCTTTATTTAATCTCTATCCATTAAACAACCTAGAACAAGCTCTCTAAATTTAATTCAATGGATGCATTACGATAAGAAAGATAGGTTGATCTAAGCAATAAACACACAAGCTCGGATTATTTAACTTAGGTTGTATTCTCCAATTGCAATCTCTGATCACAATTTTGCTACTAAGGATTAGAAATTCAAGACAATTACGGATCAAGATTTCTAGTCTAGCAATAGACAACAACCAGATTATATTCAGTTGGCCATTCGAAATACAATCCAGCAAGCAATCATAAGCATTAGATATAGGAAAATACAAGCAAATTCAATTAGAGAATTGGATAACAACTTCTTGCACAATCAACTTACAAAAACCATATCAGGGGCTTTGAAATCACCCTCAACCAATTCAGATTCAGTTACACATGTTTAAGAACGTGTTAAATACAATACAACATGGAGACATTCCAGAAAATGAAAGGGAAGGGAAAAACTTAGCAAATTTGATGTAATTCTCTTTGGATTGTAGTTCTTCCTCTTTCCAAGCTTCCTTTCTCCTTCAAGAACTCCAAGAGATGAAAGAATTCCAGAGCTGCAGCCTCCACCACGTTCTCCCCTCTTCAAGTTATGAAAATAAAACCCTAAAATGTGTTTAAATACTCTGCTACAGTAACCTGCTACAGTGTCCCGTATTATACATGCTACAGTGATTTGTGGAATTACATTTCTATACTTCTCACACTGTTTTGATTACAACTTTTGGTACACTGAATGGATTTATAAACCGTAAATTTCTCCAGAAAATAGACTTCGAGAGCTTTCCAACGGTATATAATATGTCATCGGGTTCATTGTATATCAATACAATTAAATCCGAGAAGATGGTTGACTAGCAGAGGTGAAAATGAAGGGTTTTACTCCATTTTTGTGCAAGTTGCTCCAAAACTCCTACAAACATCAAAACCACACAAAAACATAAAAATACCAAGGAATATAGCAAAGAAACATGGACGAATTGATATGAAAATGATATATAAATAGACACTTATCAGGCATCCACTTTAAAGAAGGCATCTCTTTTGAAGAATGAAGCTCACCATGAAGAAGGAATTTGAAGCTTACCTAAAGAAGGGGCTTTTGGAGAAGAAATTTGATGTTCGCCTTGAAGAAGGAAATCTGCCTTGAAGAGGGAAGTTCACCTTGAAGAAAGGATTTGAAAAAGAAGAAAATTCATAGTCTGATAGTTGAAAAGGTAAAAGGGTAAGAGCCCAAAGAAAAGGAAGGAAAAAGAAAAAAATAGAAAAAAAAAAGAAAAGAAAGAAAAAGAAACAAGAGATAGAAAGGAGGAAAATAGGAGAGAAAGAGAGGGAAAAGAATAGAAAAAAAAAGAAAAGAAAGACTCTACATTGACCCTAAGACACTGAATGAATTTTCAAACAAAAATCAGTGACAAGCACCTTACCAATGGCAATAGTTTAGAAACTCACAAGGAAAGAAGTTCGATAGAATTTTCAACCGAAATCACATCGAAGAATTCCTCCAAATACTAGAAAATGGTTTGTTGAAAAACACACCGAACCAGTAATTGAAATCAAAAGGCTCCTCTAGCCCTAATCAAAGCATTCAAGGGGTAATGTGGTAACTCTGACCCATTCTATGCTATATCCCAGCATATATCAAAGTAAATATAAATTCTCCAAGCATGATTCTAAGCATTCGCAAAGAAAATAAATTCCTAAATATGTTTCTAATAAAGAAGGGAAAACAGACTTACCACGACATGCTTATCCATCTTGCAAAACAAACAAAATGGTTAAACAATTCATGAAACCCTAAAAATGCTTCTAAGCATTAAATTAACCCTAAACATGCTTATTCTAAGCACAACAAACCCTAATCATACTTAATTCTAAGTAAGAAAAGTAAATAAGAAAATAGGACGGAGAAGAAAGGACTGCTCTAAAAAAGTATCCTTTTTGGGTTTAGAGCAATGGAATGCCTAAAAATCTTTAAACTAGAAAAGACTTCTCAAATTCTCGAGCGTGACTTCAAGAGGTGACACATCCGAAAATAGGATTGCCTCCCAAGTATAGGAGTGTCGAAGTAATAAATCCGGTGAGACCGGGGTCGATCCACGAGGAAGGGAATTTTAGTGCTACAAACTATAAAGTAAGAAAATATGATATGGATGATTCAAAGAGATGACAAGATAATATCAACAAATATAAGTAAGAACAAGTTCTTAAACAATAAATGAGAATAACACAAGAGAAATTAATGCAATAATAATGAGAGCTAAGGTTAGGAGACCCGCCCTTAATATTTCGAATAAGGATAAACGACCCATTTTAGTTATATGAATTATATTCGCTTCATTACCAATATTTATACCACTACTTGTAAATGGGTTCAAGCATCCAATGTGTCAATCTCCATATGCCGACAACAAATCAAGGTTCTTAACTAGATTCGTGTCGGTAAGGAAAAACCATACGACATCTAGAAAGGATCCAAGCATTTGATGTGCCAAGGATTGTCTACAATTGATCAAGACCTCCACTTTACGAGTGGTGTCAAGATTGATTAAGAAAATAAATATAAATCATATAAAATAAATAACATAAGATTATGATTATTAAGCACATATCAAGGATTATAGAATCCTTATTCTCATATCAAAGGTTTCACCCTTTCACTTTAGCAAAAGAAAAATTAGAAAGGCGTTATAAGAGAAAGAAAACAAATTGCAAGAAAAAGAAGATTTATTAATAGCATAAAAACACAAGAGAGAAACACAATACAAGATCCCAGCAAGGCCAAGATATTTCAGGCAAGGCCAAGATGCCCCCAATGGGTCACAAGGCACCTCTATTTATAGATACATTCAGGGGCAAACTTGTCAAATTATAAAGGAATAATTGTCAAATATTAGATGCACCAACTTTGACAATTGGAGTAATTAGGTGAACCAAGTTTGACCACTGATTTTGACCTTGAATTATTATGAATTTTAATTATATGTCTTCATGAAAGTTGTAGATATTTCTCTCAGCTTTCTAGAACATCTTGATTCATATGATTTGGATATGTATTCTGAGACATGTGGTCAAAATACTGAGGCATAGTCAAGCTAGACCGAATCTGCAAATGGGTTCACTTCAAGCCCATTTTTGGTCTACTAAGAGCCCGAATTTGATGATGCTTGTGAAATACAATCTTGTAGATAATTTAATTAGCTTTCCAAAACATTAAGAGTTTCACCATTCTGATCTATAAATAGAGAGTTATGCCGAATTTATCAAACCTACATCAAAACCAAAATTAAGAGAAAGTTAGTTCCAAAGATGCAAAGACTACAAATATGCTTAAGTTGAGGAATTTAATGACACTATTAATGCAATATGATGAACTAAGCTCTTATTAAACATACATATTTAAGTGTTCATCACACCCCCCAACCAGCTTATTGCTAGTCCCTAGCAATTAAAGCGTTATTATTTATAAGTGATTTATAGAATTTTACATCCAAGGTGGTCATTATTGCACTCTCCTTGATTTTATCCAAATAAACAAACTCTCAACCAATTATTGTTATTATTATTTTTTTTTATGACTCATGTACCCTTCGGTCAAGATATCTGTAAACCTTCTTTTTCTGCTCATTCAACACATGACTATGGGGCTTATTAGAAAGAAGCCATATCGGTTCTAATATTTGTTAAGGCTGACAACCTTAGGTAGGGGGCATTTATTCATTTTATATATATATAGTTTTTCTTCTTTTTTTTTCTTCCTTTTTTTTTTTGAAGGAATGTATCTTTAACCCATGTAGCGAGCCTTAGGCTAATGACTCCCAGACCAGTTGGCCTTAGGGCATTAGGTGTTAAGACACCCCTACGAGCTTAACAACTCGGGTTGTCGATGCTTTATTTTTGCTTAGAAACTTGTGAATAGTGTAATGTTCAATCCCATTAAGCTTTCTCCTTAAATCATGTAGCGAGCTTTGGGCCAATAGCTCCCAAACCAGTTGGTCTTCCGGTATTAGGTGTTGAGGCACCCCTCAGGCTTAATTGCTCAAATTAAGGAGGCTACGAGACCAAACTTATCCACAATTACTTTCTCTCTTTTTTTCCTATTTTTTTTGTTTTTTTGTTTTTTTTTGTTTTTTGTTTTTTGTTTTGTTTTTAACTTTCCCCTTTCTTTGTGTTGTAATCCTAAACAAAACAAAAGAACTCAAATATTACAACATTTCATTTTGCCACCCACAATCATGCATCAAGGTATGTGTGTGTGTGTGAAGAAAGGTTCATGAATACTTGCTTAATGAGTACATAAGCACACAATTTATTAAATGATAGGGTTGTGAGAGTTCATAGATTTGAATAATTCAGAGTGAAATGAATAAGCCGTCCTTGTTATAAAATTCAAAAATCAAGACACAATAATATCAAGTTAGCTAAAATGAGTTCACAAAATCAAGATAAAATGACAAATTGGTTAGAATGGGTTTCAAAAGTTCAAACTGGTCCTCCTTACTCTGCCATTCCTGACCCAGAATGCGTCTCAAGAGGATTTGAACTCCTTATGCCGCACTCTGAATCTAATTACTAACTCGTTTTTTTTTTTTTTGCAAGAAAAAGAAAATTCAAAACATACTTATGTCTACTGTCCTTCCCCCCCAACCAAATGAAACATTGTCCTCAATGTTTAAATGTAGAGAGATAAAGTATAGGAGACATTACCTGAAGCTTCTGTTATTCAAGAGAGATGACCTAAAAGACTTATAAAATGCTAAAAATAAAAGACAAGAAAAGAAAAAATTACAAACAAAGATTCAGATCCAATTTGCACTTTTTGTTTTGCCCTCCTGACCAATTAATTTGAGTACTAGCTGGGTCAGGTTCATACTCAACTGCTTGTAATTTATCGAGTAACTCACCAGCAGAAGTGGCAGAAACAAGGATCTGTCTCGCCGAATGAGGGATCAAATTTTGTTCCACAGCTGCATCAACAAAACATATTAAAGGATCAAAGAAATTGTTAACATTCAAAAAACCTATGGGTTTTTGATGGAGATTCAGTTAGGCCCAAGAGGCACTACAAGAAAAATGATCATATTTGGCTGTCTTAAAAGTGCCACCAATGGCACCGCCAAATATAGTCAATTTGACTATATTTGGCGGTCTGTCAAACTGTCAAATATGCACCTGACTATACTTGGCGGTTTTCGACCGCCAAGTATAATAGGTTTAAAAATTAAAAAAAAATACTTGACGTTGACGGTTTTTGACCGCCAAGTATAATAGTTTCAAAAATTAAAAAAATATACTTGACGGTTTTTAGCCGCCAAGTATTTAAAAAAAAATTAATATATATATAATAGGTATTTTTAAAAAATTAAGAAATTCATAATCTATATCATTAGTCACATTAAACAAATTTCTCATAAAACTCCTACATTCCGAATGAAAGTAAGATAAGATAACAATTTTGGAATGTTAAATAAACTTTTTTGTAATCAAGCAACACAATATTTGCCATTAAAAAGTCATGCTATCACAAAGTAATTCTTTCTTGTATTTGAATATCAAACTTGGCATTAACTGAACTCAGTAATTCATACACTTCTAATACACTCAAACAACGTACAATGATCGAAGTTTGAGTATTGGAGTTTGGGTTCTACTAACAAACAACAAGATTTCCGTTAACATGAGAAAATAACATACTGAACCAAACAAAAATATCATTCATTAAGCTTACCAATCATCTCTTCCTTCATCTTTTCTCGTTTTTCTACAGCCAGTGGTTCCAAATGGATAATGGTTTTCCTGGCTTGGTTGTTAGATGGATCCAGTTCCAAGATCTTTTTCATATCTATGATTATAAAAATGAAGGAACATCAAAATGGACATTGACATCAGAGAAAGAAAGTTTCAGAAACTCCAATCCTATCTTCACGAAAATGTAAACAAATTATTGATTGGTCATGGAAGAAGAGGGAGTCAGGAATAGATACAACACTAGAAGACCCATGTTAGAAAGAAAGGAAACTAAATAGAGATTATCATTTTACATAGTCATTAAATTCTAGCTTACTAGCAATAGCCTCTTCAAAGTGTTCAAGCTTTTCATGAGCCTCTGCTCTTCTCAACAGAGCTTTCATATATCTAGGATTTAGCTTCAGTGCCCTTGTGCATTCCTTGATAATGTCCTCAAATTTTCCCTAATAATATATCAGTGTCACTAAGAGGTACGAAGCCCATAGAAGCCTTCTAGCGAACAGAAAAAAGTATGACATCTAAACAGCAAGTGTAGAGGAATTCAAAGTTTAGAGTAATTATGTGCATTAAAACCTCCTAATTCATCATATCTAAATCTTCCCCTTAGAACTTGAACTCATGTTTGAGCACTTGGTAAATAATAACAATAGACCTAACTGTTAAGATAACTAGAACAATAGAACAAGGACCAGCTCTAATCCATGGTATACTCCAAATTAACAAAATTTTCAGGATCCACCCAGACAACAAACCTATCTAATTGAATCATCCATAACTCCTCTAACAATGGAAAATCTGAAGAATTCAGTAAGCTCAAATGTTATAGGCACAAGATTCAAAAACCAAAATTTAGTACCATGGCTTCATCCAACAATACTACACAGGACTGTTCCAGATTGTCCAATCCAATCACAGTAGGAATTTCCTTTTCATATCCTCTAGTCTCAACAGTTTCTTTCGCACACTATGCCAAAAATTTAAACTAATATTCCACAATATAACCAAAGAAAAGCAAAGAAATCCAGTAATCATACAAAAAAATTGTCAACACATGAATGAAAATGACAAGAAAACCAACAAACCATTAAGCCATTTCCACTCAACAAGTGCTCCACCCAACAAAAATCCATATTAAGCACATTTAAGAACCAAAACCTAACTTCCAAACCATTGAATAAGAGAATTAAAATAGAACCCACCCCAATCACTAACCTCATCTTAGCATATACACAATTCTAAAAAAAAAAAATGAAAGAATCAATTTTTTGGCTATATAATGCATATAAAAAGAATCAAAGGGACTAAATAGATTCAAATACACATTTTTTTTTAACCTAAAGTAAGTAAATAATTTGTTGTGTCAATGGAAGTAGAGAATTACTAACTATAAATGCAATGATTAGGAACGAATTTACTATATATAGCCAATACACCTTTGTGCATTTACAATGACAAAAGCTTCCATAGCCCAATGACTAGTTGCATTTTACTCAATTAGTCCAATTTGATATAAGACCCTAACCATATGTATAATGCCTAAATGCCTTTCACTCATATTACAATAATGATTTAAGCCCAGCCTACATGTACTTACTAGTGAATCCAAACATACAACAATATCCAATAAGATTTCAATCATTACTCTTCAATCTCAGCATTAAAAAAATCAATTCAATAGAAGCTGAGAAGCCCAAACGTGCGTTGCACTTAGAAACTTCCTCAAAATGTACCCTAATGTGCAAGCAACCAAGAAAATAGAAAAAAAAAATCAACATTTAACCATACTATATTCATAAATAAGTATTGAAATAACCTAAGATTCCTAGTTTCACTTAGAGTTAGTGTTAAAATACAATAAATAAAAAATCAGTATATTTGGTCTATCAAAGGAATGATGATCTTGGTTAATTAGTTTTAAATGATTCTTAAAAGTCATTGTTACATACATTCTTCAACGTAAAAAAAAAAAAAATCAATACTAAATTAACATGAATTAAATACTAATTAGTTGAATCAAACATAAATAAAACAAAATTGATTTGTCTTTTTGTTGAATAAACAATAAATATCTAAAGACTTTCTACCTTTAATAAACACATGGAAATGAGCGAGTGATTAATGTTATTAGCTAATCCAAAGAATAATGAGTTAAAACAGCACTTATTAGCTAGTGTAATGATCTGACTAGCAATTAAAGACATTTATGTAACTATAGTACATAAGCAATTAATGGCATTTATGTAGCAAGCAATTAAAGACGTTTATGTAACTGTAGTATTTAAGCTAATCAAATAATGAAATATGTGAAACACAATATGTAACTTTTTCTTTATAAATATTTACCGCTTGGTAATTGAAGCTTAGCTGAAATTTTTGAAGGCCATAAATTTCAAATTGGACTTTTAAAGATGTTCTAAGAACCAACAACTAGTGAATGCTTTTCCATTAATTTAAGAACCAGGTCCATTGCAATTGAACCAATGTTCTTATTAATTAATTGGCTAACAGCTTTACCAAAATTAATTGGAAAACTAACAAAACAAAAATTGCCTAGTTTGTAATCTATATTGGCTTTCAATCTCAAAATTATGTTTCTCTCCTCTCATTTCAATACTTACTGCCTACTATCTTTGCTTCTTTGCAATTCTTTACCTGTAAAAAATTCTCCAAGTTGGGGATTAATTTAACATGACACACATACAAACTAAAAGCATTGGTCACTAGCAAAAGTATTAAAAAAAAAAGATTGATACACAAGAAATCATAGAATAATTCAAATAAAGTGTTATGTATAGCCAAAAAATAAAACTAAAAACTCAGTGAAGTAACACTCTAATTGAACTTCTCAACATTGGCTTCCAGCATGTGTAAATGGATGAACTGAACTGATGAAAACACATCAAATTAGCCCCAAAAAGCATAAACCCACATGATTATATCATATGAAACAAACCAACCTCCCTCTCCTTCCTATATGAAATAAATTGCCTTCCCAATTTCCCCATCATGGATAACATGCTCTCCTTTCTCTACAATAAAAATTATTGAACCAAATTCAAACATTGAGTCTAAAATGATAAATTTATCATGAATTGACTTAGTTTATCATAGATACAACTCAAACAGAGAAAAAAAATTCTGCTTTAATTGTCAAACAGAGAATTAACATAGGGACTTTTTAGTCAACTTGGATTTCTTTTTCCATTAAATCTTGTGCTTTTTTTTTACATTGTTTCTTTTAATTCAATCAATTAAATGTAATTCCCAACAATTATTTTTATATTTTATGTCAATCAGTGAAGAAATAAACCAACAGTAGAGTTAAGAGACAGATGGAATAATCTAGTTCTATTTTTACTTTTTTTTTGAACTACTAAATCATATAAATTTTTGCAACTAAAATTAAAAGTACAGATAGAGAGCTAAATTCAAATTAACCTTAAAAAAAAAACAGAACACCAAATTTAACAATGTTAGAAAGTTTATTCATGGAATCTAATACAAGAAAAAAAAAACAAAGCAATCCAAAAAATAAAATTCCTAACTTAAATTAAGAACATTCTTTTCTAGATCAATCAAAGCAAAAAACACAACCAATAATACAACTATAGCAACTAGCGTTCAATATCATAATCATACAAGTAGAGAAATAAAACTTCAATGGAAAAGAAATTAACGACTGACAAACACATAGACACACATGACCACAATTCAACTTCCATCTTAAAATTTACGAAGACAGAGGGCAAGGTAGATTGTTGAACTGACCTGATTTAAACTTTACTATACTGAGACAGAGGAAAAGGTAGAGTTTCTTCTGATTCCTCATACACCGATTCGGTGGTTCTTATGGCGACATCGTACTGAGAAAGATCGCAACTCCTTCTTAGATGATGAGATGAAAGATACAGTGACAGCTCCGTTCCCTAACGTCTCTGATGTCATCATCAAGCCCATCGTCATCGAAAGGTCACCCACGAAGGAGAGAGGCCAGGCGGTGTTAGAGTCGAAGAGGAAGAAACTCATAGAAACGGCTGAGTGAGTTGTTGAAGCTGGAATTATTGAAGGTGGGAAAGGCAATGGAAACAGATTTGTCAGCACTTGATGTTGGGATGGATGTATTGAAGGAGCAGGTGGGTAGGTTTTGGAGTGAGGAGAAGGATAAGGAGATGGGCGAGAAGAATAAGAAGTGGGAAAGATTATGGCTAGGGTTTCATTTTCTTTATATATATAGTATTATGAAATTCCAGGAAATCCATATCTATTAAAAATTATCAAAATCATCCCTATGTTCAGTCCCTATATTTCAAAAGTTTTCATTTACACCACTAGACTAATTTTTTATAATTTTTAGAGCACTAAATGTTTTAATTTAATTTTTAAAATAAATTATAATAATTTTTTGCATATTTAAAATGTTATATTATTATAAAATAATTTTTTTGATATTTTTAATTGCTTAATTTTCATCAAAGCAATTAAATAATGTGATTTTCAACACTTTGAAATTAAAAAATAATTTTATTTATTTCATAAAATTTCCATATTTAAAAATTCATTTTTCTAAAATTTAATATTTAAAAAATTATTCTTTTCATACATATAATAATTTTATCTTTAATATAAAGATTTTAAAATTATTTTTAATTTTAGATTAAAAATAAAATTATATTGTTTAATTATATTTAGATAAATTTATTGAAATTTTAAATATTATATTCACATATTTGAAAGAAAAAATGAAAAGAAAGAGGAAAATTTGTGAGGGAAAAGAAAAAAAATTACATTTTCACATATTTGTCAAACTTTTATAAATATGTGATATATATATGTGATTGAATAAAGACAAAAAGTGATAAATAAGATGAATTGATAGGTTTGACTTTTAAGACATGGTTAAATTTCTCACTTTTTTCAAAAACTGTCAAATAAAAAAATTGTGAAGTGACAAATATACAAAAAATTCTTGTAGTGAGGCCATTTGAAAAATTTCTTCAAAAGTACCAAAGCCACCTGGTAAAGCAATAAAGGCATCTGAATTGATGAGCATATGTGCCATGTGTTTATGCATAGAGGAGACCTGTAACTTCGTCCCAACCGTTTTTCCAACGATGCTTTCTAGAGCCAAAGCTTTGGGAATAACTCCTAAAGCTTGACTACCTCCTACATGTGCAGCTCTTGACACACAACCCATTAACTCGAGGCTACCTCCCCCATAAACCACATGAATCTTTCTTTCAGCCAGTAGTCTACCAAGACAATTTGCTGCCTTGACAAACTCTTCACTTTTACCCGGTCGAGATCCACAGAATACACATATCTTTTGGATTCAACATTTTGAAGTTCCCTCCATGTTTATGCAACTCTCTAACTATGTGTGAAGAAGAGAACAAGAGATGTGATATTTATGGAGTGCGAAAAGGTATGCTAATGATTACATCTATATAGGTAACTCGGTTGTTTGTTGAAAAAGTTGACAATAATGCATAAAAACTCAAAAAAAGATGATGAAATGAGACACTATAAGTCAAACAAAAGATACAAATTCGAAAATGACAGCTATGAGGCATTAAAATTCAAAAATGATGGCACGCATGCATATGTACAGGTAGTTGTGACTGTGGCTCACATCTTCCTCTGGTTTTACGTCCAGAAATGACTTAAAACACCTTCTATGAGTTGGAGATATTCTTCCCATCCAGTTTTCTTATAAACTGGCAAACAAGGTCGTTTTCAGTCAGATTTCCAAGACTATAGCGTTCCTGCTCATCTCGGAATTGTGTCCACAATTGAAAAATTTCACATTGCACAAGTCCACAAGAATGCGTCTCAAGAGTCACTCGGATATCATCCAAAGACTCCCTACTCAATCCATTCTTGATGAACTGTAGTTTATCCTCTCTATTATTAGACAAATATCCCAAGGAGCAGCAACGCTGGTTACAAGTTCATCTTGCACATTTGGGACAAACTTTTAACCTTTTCGCTCTTCGCTTTTTGGCGTAAGAGCTTTTTCCTATACCTGGCATGTGAGAAACAAGAATATCTAAAAATTCATAAGAAAATCAAACTTTGGCTTCAATTAACCATCTTACTTTGACAGGCATACCCTTACGCATCAACATCCTTACTCTTTCTGCGCGAGCTTTGTAAATTTTAAGCAAATCATTTGGAGGAAAAGAGGGAAAGTATTTGTGCAGATTTGAGAGAATGGTGTCCATGTGAAAATGCGAGAAAAGAAAGGAAAATGAATGCAAGGTGAGCAACAGTTTTTAGGGAACTGAAAAACCGATTTTAAAAGTCACAGAGTACCGTATCCGTCACTTGACTGGGAAAGATCAATCCTTAAAAAGGATCGACTAAAGCAATGGACTCTTCATTTTGGTCAAAATTGTCAAAGAATGATTTTAACCGTTGTCCATTAACTTTAAACACATTACCATTCTTTGGGTTCTCGATTTCAACTGCTCCATGAGGGAAAACATTTTTAACAATGAAAGGCCCAGTCCAACGAGACCGAAGTTTACCAGGAAACAAATGCAATTTCGAATCATACAAAAGAACTTTTTGTGAAGGTTCAAAAGATTTTCTAACAATGGATTTGTCATGAAAAACCTTCATTTTTTCTTTGTAGATTTTAGAGCTTTCATAAGCCTCATTCCTGATTTCTTCAAGTTCACTCAGTTGGAGTTTATGTAACTTGCAAGCATCATTCAAATTTGTGTTGAATGTTTTAATGGCACAATAAGCTTTATGCTCAATTTCCACAGGCAAGTGACAAGGTTTTCCATAAGCTAGTCTATAAGGAGACATTCCTAATAATGTTTTAAAAGCAGTTCGTTAAGCCTAAAATGCATTATTAAGTCTTAAAGACCAATCTTTTCGATTTGGGTTAACCGTTTTTCTAAGATCTGTTTTATCTCCCTATTAGCTAATTCAACTTGTCCACTTGTTTGTGGGTGATAAGGTGTAGAAATTTTATCGGTTATTCCATATTTATTCATTAAAGTTTCAAATGGTTTGTTACAAAAATGTGTACCTGCATCACTAATAATGGCTCGAGGAATTCCAAATCTACTCAAGATATTCTCTTTCAAGAATTTGACAACTGTTTTGTGATCATTGTTTCGACATGCAATTGCCTCGACCCATTTTGAAACATAGTCTACTGCAACAAGGATGTACACAAAACCAAATGACGGTGGAAAGGGTCCCATAAAATCAATACCCCAACAGTCAAAGATTTCAATAACAAGAATGGGATTCAAAGGCATCATGTTTCTTTTTGAAATGGATCCCAATTTTTTACAATTTTCACACGTTTTGCAAAATGAATGTGCATCTTTAAATAAGGTGGACCAATAAAATCCACATTGCAAGATTTTAGCAGCTATTTTTCTAGATGAAAAATGTCCTCCACATGCTTTAGAATGACAAAAGTTAATGACACTACTTACCTCATTGTCGGGTATGCATCTTCTTATTATTTGGTTTGGACAATATTTGAACAGATATGGGTCATCCCAATAAAAATTTTTCACCTCGGTTAAAATTTTTTTTTTGTCTTGAGCATTCCAATGAGGTGTTATTTTTCCTGTTGCAAGAAAATTTACAATGTTAGCAAACCAAGGTTCAGTAGCAACGAAAAATAAAAATTCATCAGGAAAAGAATCATTGATGGGTGAAGTTTCAATTAATGTCGCTGTCGTTAGTCTTGAAAGATGATATGCAACGACATTTTTGACTCCTTTCTTATCCTTTATTGTGATGTTAAATTCTTGGAGTAATAAGATCCACCGTATCAATCTAGGTTTTGCATCCTGTTTAGACATTAAATATCTCACAGCTGCATGGTCAATGTAAACAATTGTTGGAGAGCCAATTAAATAAGATCGAAATTTGTCCAATGCAAATACTTCTGCAAGTAGTTCTTTTTCAGTTGTTGTGTAATTCATTTGTGCATCATTTAAAGTCCTACTTGTATAGTATATCACATAAGGCTTACCTTCTTTTCTTTGTCCTAAGACAGCACCAACTGCATAGTCGCTTGCGTCACACATCAATTCAAAAGGCAAGGACCAATCAGGAGATTGCATAATTGGAGCAGTTGTTAAAAGGCCAATTAATGTATCAAAGGCATTTTGACATTCTTGAGTCCATTCAAAGGAAGTATCTTTTATTAAGAGGTTACAAAGAGGTTTAGATATAGCACTGAAATTTCTTATGAACCTCCTATAAAATCTAGCATGCCCTAAGAATGAACGAACCTCTTTAACTGTTTTTGGTTGGAGGCAAATGGGAAATTAATTTCACTTTTGCTTTGTCCACTTCAATTCCTTTAGAAGACACTGCATGACCTAAGACAATTCCTGAAGTGACCATATAATGACATTTTTCCCAATTCAAAATAAGACCTTTTTCTACACACCTTTTTAGGACTTTTTCTAAGTTTTCAAGACAATTGTCAAAAGAGTTTCCAAAGACAGTTAAATCATCCATAAAAACTTCTAAACAATGCTCAACCATATCACTGAAAATGCTTAACATGCATCTTTGAAAAGTGGTTGGGGCATTACAAAGTCCAAAAGGCATTCTCCTAAATGCAAAAGTGCCAAAGGGGCACGTGAATATGGTCTTTTCTTGGTCTTCGAGTGCAATGGGAATTTGATAATAGCTTGAGTATCCATCAAGAAAGCAGTAGTAGGGGTTTCCTGCTACTCTTTCAAGAATTTGGTCAAGGAAAGGTAAGGGAAAATGATCTTTTCTTGTGACAGCATTTAATTTTCTATAATTAATGCACATCCTCCAACTACATGAGACATAAGTTGGCAATGATTCCCCCTTTTCATTTTTAACAACTGTAATGCCAGATTTTTTTGGTACTACTTGTGTAGTGCTTACCCACTTAGTATCAGAAATAGGATAGATAATTCCCACATCAAGTAGTTTGAGAACTTCAGCCCTAATGACCTCTTTCATGTGTGGATTTAATATTCTTTGAGGTTGTTGAGATGTTTTGGCATTTTCCTCTAAATGTATTCTATGTGTTTAAATTAAGGGGTTAATGCCTTTTATATCTTTTAAAGTCCACCCAATTGCATTTTTATGCCTTTTAAGCACTTCTATCAACTTACCTTGTTGCTCGCATGTGAGGGATGAAGAAATTACCACCGGATATGTCTGATTCTCCCCAAGATATGCATATTTCAGTCATTCAGGTAAGGGCTTTAGTTTTAACTTGGGAGCTTCCTCTTCCTTGTTTTCATTCATTTGCCCCAATTCTTCGAATCTCGGTTTTGAGCATTTTTCCATCACCTGTGCACAATCCAATAAAGAACATATATCAGAAAGATCAGACTCTAGTTCCATACTTGATTCTAATGAATTCACCAAACAAGTTTCCAAAGGGTCAGAAGAACTCCCTTTTTGGATGTGATCTTCCACAATAGATTCAATCACATTGGCCTCATCAATTTCATCTTCTTCTTCATTTGGTTGTTTGCACATATTAAAAACATTAAGTTCCAATATCATGTTCCCAAATGATAACTTCATGACTCCATTCCTGCAATTAATCAAAGCATTAGAAGTAGCTAGAAATGGACGCCCAAAAATAACAGGAATTGAATTGCTTACTTCCACTGGTTGTGTGTCCAAGACGATAAAATCCACTGGGTAAATGAATTTATCGACTTGAACTAATACATCTTCTACCACTCCTCTTGGTACTTTAATTGATCTATCAGCAAGCAAAAGAGTCAAAGAAGTCGGCTTTAACTCACCTAGATTGAGTTTCTGAAAAACCGAATATGGAAGCAAATTCACACTAGCACCAAGATCAAGTAAAGCTTGTTCAATTTTATGGTCTCCAATAACACATGAAATTGTAGGACAACATGGATCCTTATATTTCACTGTATTATTGTTTTGAAGATTAGCACTTACTTGCTCAGCTAGAAAGGCCTTATTTTTCACATTCAGTTTTCTTTTCACAGTGCACAAGTCTTTCAAAAATTTTGCATAAGAAGGTACCTATTTGATCACATCAAGCATGGGAATGTTGACCTTCACCTGTTTGAAAATTTCAAAGATTTCAGAATTGTGAGTTGGCTTCTTTTGTGTGGCTAATGCTTGAGGAAATGGAGGCACAGATGAGGATTTGGTTTCTTCTTCGCTAGGTGTTGGTTTGGCCACCTCTTCCTGTCCTTTAGAGATCGATTCTTCTTCTTTCTCACAAGGGTCAGGAATGTGTTTTTCAAGAATCTTACCATTGCGAAAGGTCATGACTGACTTAGCTTGGTCAAAATAATGGTTACTTGAACTCCCTGCATTTGAGTTAGATTGATCTTTGGGGTTTTGCAATGCTAGAGAAGGAAATTTTACCTTTCTCTTGGATGCTAAATGTAGATGCAAATTTTGCAAGAGTTTTTGACAAATTTGCTAATGTTTGAGCAGTTTGACTATTGAAAGTCTCTTGCTTTGTAATGAATGAATGCAATGTTTCTTCAAAGTCGTTCCTAGGAGAAGGAGCAAATGCATGATCATGAGAATTTTGAAAATTTTGTTGTGTTCGAAAGGGGACTTGTGAAGATTGTGCATGATTGTCATTTTTCCAACTAAAAGTTGGATGATTTCTCCAACCAGGATTGTAGGTTTGTGAGTATGGATTGTGATTGGCCTTTTGAAAGTGTTCAAGACATTGGCTTGTTCATGGAGACATTCCCTAAAGGCAGGCAAAGTTGGGCAATCATCAGTAGAATCGTCATTGTCATTACAAATGTTACAAACATTTTCTTGAATAGAATTCAATTGACCATTCTTTTTCATTTCTAAAGCCTCGACTTTTGTAGCTAGGGATGCATATTTGGCTTGAAGGTCATGGTCTTCCCTAAGGTTGTAAATGCCTCTATTGGATGTTGAGGTTGGGGTCTTAGTACCTCATAGGTGCCAGCAGTGTCCCAATTTTGTGCCTTTTCTGCCAAGGAATCTATGTAGTCAAGTGCCTCCTCAGGGTCTTTTTCTTTAAATTCTCCATTACACATTAATTCTACTAGTTGCCTATCTTGAGGTGTTAACCCTTCATAGAAGTGTGCAACTATTCTCCAAGTTTCAAAACCATGGTAAGGACAGGTATTAAGTAGTTCCTTATACCTATCCCAACATTGGTAAAGGGTTTCCCCTTGTTTTTGAGAGAAATCAGAAATTTGTCCTTTAAGAGAATTTGTTCTATGGGTAGGAAAAAAAATTTTCAAAAATTGTTGTTTCATCTCATCCCATGAACTGATGGAATTCGACCTCAAATTTTGTAGCTATGTTCTAGCTTTATCTTTTAAAGAAAAAGGAAAAAGCTTTAATCTAATGGTGTTTATGCTACAATTTGGGTCAGTGTAGGAATTACATACCTCTTCAAAGAGTTTTAAGTGCGAATATGGGTTCTCCACATCAAGGCCATGAAAGGTGGTTAAAAGTCGAACAAACCTTGGCTTGAAATTGAAATGGATTGAATCTGGGGGAGAAACTACACAAGATGGTGCACTAGTCCTTACTGGATTCATGTAATCTCTGAGGGTTCTTCGTTGGTTTTGATCATTTTGTTGGGAACAGTTGTCCCCTTCATCCGTGAACCTTTCCACTAGATTGTCGGCCATGTTTTCCAAGGAAGATGATGTTTTTCTAACAAGTCTACCACTAGATGTTCGTGACCAAATTTTCATGCAAGAAAGAGAGAATAAAAGAGAATAAAAGATGAACACACAACAAAGTAAAAAATTAAGATCTAAAATGAGAGAAGAGAATACTTACAATTTTGCACGCCAATTTTTACCTTTCCCGGCAACGGTGCCAAAAACATGACACATCCGAAAATAGGATTGCCCCCCAAGTATAGGAGTGTCGAAGTAATAAACCCGGTAAGACCGGGGTCGATCCACGAGGAAGGGAATTTTAGCGCTACAAACTATAAAGTAAGCAAATATGATATGGATGATTCAAAGAGATGACAAAATAATATCAATAAATATAAGTAAGAACAAGTTCTTAAACAATAAATGAGAATAACAGAAGAGAAATTAACACAATAATAATGAGAGCTAAGGTTAGGGGATCCGCCCTTAGTTACATGAATTATATTTGCTTCGTTACCAATATTTATACCACTACTTGTAAATGGGTTCAAGCATCCAATGTGCCAATCTCTATATGTCGATAACAAATCAAGGTTCCTAACTAGATTTGTGTCGGTAAGAAAAAACCATATGACATCTAGAAAGGATCCAAGCATTTGATGTGCCAAGGATTGTCTACAATGGATCAAGACCTCCACTTTATGAGTGGTGTCATGATTGATTAAGAAAATAAATATAAATCATATAAAATAAACAACATAAGATTATGATTATTAAGTACATATCAAGGGTTAGAGAATCCTTGTTCTCATATCAAGGGTTTCACCCTTTCACCTTAGCAAAAGAGAAATTAGAAAGACATTATAAGATAAAGAAAACAAATTGCAAGAAAAAGAAGATTTATTAATAGCATAAAAACACAAGCGAGAAACACAATACAAGATCCCAGCAAGGCCAAGATATTTCAGGCAAGGCCAAGATGCCCCCAATGGATCACAAGGCACCTCTATTTATAGATACATTCAGGGGCAAACTTGTCAAATTACAAAGGAATAATTGTCAAATATTAGATGCACCAACTTTGACAATTGGGGTAATTAGGTGAACCAAATTTGACCTCCGATTTTGACCTTTAATTATTGTGAATTTTAATCATATATCTTCATAAAAGTCGTAGATATTTCTCTCAGCTTTCTATAACATCTTGATTCATACGATTTGGATATGTATTATGAGAGATATGGTCAAAATACTAAGGCATAGTCAGGCTGGGACGAATCTACAGATGGGTTCACTTCAAGCCCATTTTTGGTCCACTAAGAGCCCGAATTTGATGATGCCTGTGAAATACAATCTTGTAGATAATTTAATTAAATTTCTAAAACATTAAAATTTGTACCATTCTGATCTATAAATAGAGAGTTATGCCTAATTTACCAAACCTACATCAAAACCAAAATTAGGAGGAAGTTAATTCCAAAGATGCAAAGACTACAAATATGCTTAAGTTGAGGAATTTAATGACACTATTAATGCAATATGATGAACTAAGCTCTTATTAAACATACATATTTAAGTGTTCATCAAGAGGTAGAAGAGATGATTGTTCTCAATAATCAATGTGTCATCAAAAGTGAGCCGGGGGGTTTATATAGTTGAAGGTTGAAGTTAGAAAAGGAATAAAAAATCAAAATAGGAAGGTTTGTAATGAAAATTTCCAAAATTAGGGGACCAATAGCTGGGCGACTAGTGGCAAACTGTTGGGCAACTATCTAACAGCCGAACGACTGTTGTTCAATAGCCAGACAGTTGTTCCCTTTTGGTCTTTCCTATTTTGGCACTTTGCAATGTCGTCCCTTCTTACCTTCGTTTGTTCGATCAGACATAACTTTTTGAGTTCAACTCTGATTCGCAATCTGTAAATTTTTTTCAAAAACTAGACATTCGTAACTTCACAACAGTATATGAATCATTGGCATATTCCTTGTGGATTAATTTCTATGAACTTATTGAAGTCACATGTTAGTTTTTTAGACCATCGGCCAATTTTCCCACCTTTTTCCTTTTGACTTCCAAGGGCATTTGAATCATTTCCATTACTTGACATTCCTCTTCATTTCATCATCAAGTCTCAAAAATCTAGTGACTACACTGTTACTAGTAAGTGCTTCCTTTTTTGTGCTTTGTTATGTTTAATCTTGTGACTCTTCTCTTTATGATTGACTGATCTTTGATTGCCTTTTTCATTTAGTGCTTTTGAAATCATACACTTTCTCTTTGTATAGTTCTATTTATCAAGTATTGCCTTGCTTTTCTTCACTGATTATGGTTTAGGACAACAAAGTTTCTTCCTTTTCTATCTCTTTTCTTATTCATGGTTTTGTGTCTATTGTATTTGTAGAATAGTTCCCTTCTACAAGACCATCTATTTGAAACCCCTGGGATGTTTATCCAGAATATCAAAGAAAACTTGTTGAATTTGACAAATATACCCAATATTGCTCATAGTGGCATTCTTCCTTCAGCTAGTTCTATATCCCTCTATAGGATTTTGAGGGGTGATTATCATGAAGTCCCAAGTTATTTCTATAGTCTCTCTAGATCTTTTTCCAGCTGGAGCGAGTGGTTCAACTTTAGATGAATAGTTCTTTCACCTTTGATAGGTTAACCTGTGTTGAAAGTGTTGACGCTGTAATTTCTTCTGGGCACTATAATCTGCATAAAGTCTTCCACTCTTTGAGGTAACTAGTTTGCAAATGGTGTTGTGCAGTTCACATTTTTGTAACAGCTTGGGGTGAATTTACCTCAATTTATAGGATGTTGCTGTAATTATGGACTTTCCATGTTCTGGGGAGGGCTATTTGCTATCCACTTGTTTTGCTGGAGAAAAGGATATGAATGATTCTTTGGTGAAGGCTTTATCTAAATATCAGTATGAAGGCAGTCAAAAGTCTTATTTTTGCCCAAACTTTTCCTGTTGGATTAGGTACTTATTTGGCTCTCTTTCTCATGGCACCTTTTCTATTGGTTCAGGCTATGACTCCAGATTTAGGCTTGAAGCCTTGCTTTCCTTATGTTTGAGTAAATTTATTTTTTGCAATTCTAGGAGTGATGTGCTGGCTCCTCAAGTATTTCCCATAGCTATTCGATTATCATAGGGAATTGTTTTTCCTTTGGCTCCTCTATTCTTAAGTTTTCTATATCAAAGTCTGGATGAACTTTATAACTAGAAGATGCTTTCTATTGGGAGGTTTGCTATTGATTCTCCGATGTTTGCTTCATTCCTTTGAATATTTATGCTTAAGGGATTTAGTAAATATGTTTCCCTGTTTCCTCCTGCATTACCAGTAATTAAGGTTGATTATGCCCATTTAGTACTTGGAAATGATAGATTGATTCTCCCCTCTCGATATCCTTTATGTTCTCATTAGCTGTATTAGAGATCTTTTGAAGAAAATATCACCAAGTATCTGGATTATGAAAGTCAATTCAAGGCTCGACCTTTCTCTTTTTAGGGAAGGGATTTTTTTTTGTACCCTATCATTTTGAAAGTGTAGCTTCTTTTGTAGTTTTACTTATGACATGTATGGATGTTGGTGGTAACTTAATCCTAGCGGATGATTATTCACATCGCTTACAATCCACACCGATTCATTAATTTTTAGTTGGCTTCAATAATAATTTTTAGTTTGTCACTGTCGCTTACAATCCACACCGATTCATTAATTTGGTCTAGATTTGGTTGTTCCAATACCACAAGCTTGTAGTTTCGATCATCCTTCTATCATTTCAAGATTTAGTCCTTCCCGCTTCAAACAACTTATGGTATAGCTGGTTTTGATTTTCTATTACTACAACTTATAAGAGGAGTTCTTGTTCTGTCAAATCTAACAGTTTCTGGAAAACAACTCTTCAGTCAATTTTGAATTTTGTGAAGTCCCCTTCTGTGAAACCTCCTGGTGGTGAATTTGTAGGTTGTTCTCCATGGCTATGTAAATTTTTTGCTTCCCTATTGAATCTATATGTGAAGCTTTCTTCTCCATTCACCTTGATTACTGGTAATAAGTTTGAGATTCTCAATGTCAAAGGCACAAAATCTACTATTTCTCATGCCAATAAGGGTGGAACAAAAGCTTGTGGTCCTAGTGTCTCTCCTTCTCCGAAACCCTCTATTGGAGTAGTTGAGAAAGACAAGACTACTCCTGAGAAGTCTACAGTTGGCTCCTCCAAAAGTAAAATGACTGGAGCTTGTGAAGCATCAATTTGTAGCGACTCACTATGGATGAGGCTTTCATCATGCTAGAGTTATGCCTACCTCGATACTATTCTGAGTTTCATGAGGAGACTCAGAGGGTCATCAGACCAAGCGATGGAGGTAGGGTTTGAAGAAATGAAATGAAGCTGCCACCTAAGCACTCAACTACGGGACAAATGTGATTGACGGCAACTGATCCCTTGCTTCTAGATCTAACTACCCATCACTCCTTCAGACCTAGGTTCAAGAAGTTAGGTACAGACTTTTAATTCCCTCAAACAAAGTCTGGCCTTCGTTAAGGTTTACTGGGTTGAGATTATCTAGATCATCAATTCTATCCTTCTTGATCCTAGATTCTTTTTTCGCACAATCAAGTTTTGTCTCTTTGATTATACATGGGTGAGACAATTTATATGCATCCATAGAAAGAGGGACGATAATGGAGTTACATTTGCCTTTCGAACATGGGGGATTTTTGGGATAGTATTATACAACAATTTTCCAAATATTGCATAAAAGTAAATGATAAATTATATAATGGGAGTTATCAAAAAATTTTGATACCATTTTGTAAACCATGCAAATAATAATCAACGAAAAGATTAGTCTATTGTAGTCATGCATTTATGAATTGAGGACATTAAAAGAACAAATTTCAGGATTTGGCCATAAAATGGGTGTGCCCTTACTCTTGGAAGTGGCGTGCACCTCTACTAGACTAATAACAGTCGCATGCTTGTTCATGGCCAAAATCAAATGTTTCCTTGTTTGAAAACAAGTAACCTCAATTAAGTTAAAATAGATTAAAAATCCTAAGGGTATGATTCTAACAGAGAACTTAAGCTAATTCCATCACATAATGCTATAATTAATCACTCTCATTTTTAAAAATTCATGCATAATCAAGATTCTTGATTACTAATATGGCATGGTCAGAATTGTATTCATACATTTCTAGGCTAAACATGCATGCTTTACTTAACTAGAATTTAACTAATCCTAATATAATCATGCTTAAAAACTAATTAACCAACTAATTAACTAAGCAATTAACTAACTAAATAATTACCCAACTAATTAAACACTAACTAAACATGGCAATAAAAGTAATTAAAGAAACTAAACTAAAACATTGCTCCTAAAACATGCTTCTAAACAACCTAAACGTGCTACTAACAAAATATTAAAGAAAGCTAAGAAAAGAATTAAGGAACTAGGCCCTCAATTCTATACCCTTTTCAAGGGTAATTACCTCACTTCCAAAGCTTGAACTTGAACAAAAGTAGATTGCCAAGGCTTTTTAGAGAAAACCTTGACTAAG
Source organism: Boswellia sacra (assembly GCA_013180625.2). NCBI lineage: Eukaryota > Viridiplantae > Streptophyta > Magnoliopsida > Sapindales > Burseraceae > Boswellia > Boswellia sacra. Next base: position 224,625 of record SNVD02005867.1, read on the forward strand.
ACAAAGTGTTTAGGATTTAATTTTGAGTGTACTCTACCAATTCCTCGTATGTCTTCTATGTTTAATACCAAAAGTCATAAATGTTTATATAAGTGAACTATAGTAGTGCAAGAAGCAAATTTTTTCAATGTGAGATCCTGAGAGTAGGCGTGCGCCTACTCGCCATAGAGGCATGTGCCTCATTGTGTAGGTATCATACCTACTCTAAGTGGCTCTCAAGTTTTTTTTTTTTAAGTGGTTCTAGAAGAGTTTGGAAGCTTCCAAGTTGGACGCCTTTAGGCAGTATAAGCGTGAGCCTATTCTATTTGTTTTGGTGTCTATTTGGCCTCTTCCTAACTTCTGCACTATTTTTCCTAGTTTGGTTGTTTCACAATTTTTACATAGTTTTTAGGAAGTTCACAAGCCTTGACTGAGAGACAAACACCTTTGATGATGGTACCTCGGGCCTCAAATCATAGGCAAAATCTGATGCCTACAATTTGTCCCCTACTTTGGAGGGGTCATGGGACCACAAACGTTGACAAAGTAATTCTTACCTTGCTTTCATCTCTTCTAGGCTGGATGTCTGAATTCTTTCCTTGCGCATTCTGCAGCTTAAAGACTTCTCTGGTTTGCTTGGGCCATGGCGACTGATAAAGCTTTGTGGTCAAATTTGGTTGATGCCTTGGCGGTTAATTGACCTTGGCTATCTGAACAGAGCCTTGGCGGCTGATCGAAGTCTTCATGATTGATTGTCTGGACCTTGGCGGTCTGAATTAAGCCTTGATCGCTAATCAAAGTCTTGGTGACTAATTGGCTAGACCTTGGTAGTCTAAATTGAGCCTCGTGACTGATCAGAGTCTTAACGACTAATTGACTGGACCTTGGTAGTCTGAATTAAGCCTCGATGGCTGATCAGAGTCTTGGCAACTGATTGGTTGGACCTTGGTTGTTTGAATTAAGCCTTAGCAGTTGATTAAAGTCTTGTTGATTGATTGGTTGGACCTTCGTGATATAAATTTATTGTGTTTTGAATCTTATTTTAGAAGATTTGAGAACTCCATTATGGAAGGAATCTTGATATGAAATTGTGGGAGTTCTTTGAGAAAGCATCATTGGATTGAGGTTTGTAGATTCCACTGGAATAATGCTAAGTTTTGGTTTTTGAAGATTTGAGTTCTATAGGGGAATAAGTTGTTTTGAGTTTTCTTGGCTCTACTGGATAATGAGTTTTGAGCTTGAACTCCACTGGGGATGCAATCAGCTTTTGACTAAGAGCTGGATATGATTCCATTGGGGTTTATTTTAAGAAATTGAACTCTATTGGGGATGATCAAATTCTATGAAGGAAAATTTTATTTAGAAGAAAGCTGGCTCCATTGAGGATAATATTTGTTTTTTGAAACGTTAGGCTTCACAGGGGATGATCAAAATTTTATTGCAAATAGATTTGGAAATTTGTTTGAAGGAAAACATTGGCTTCATTGGGGATGATTGAACTTTTTATTGGAGAAAGAAAAACTCTACTAGGGATGATTGATTTTTATTCAGGGGATTGGTAAGCTCAATTGCGGAAGGAATCATGAACTTCTTTAGAATTTCTAATAGATTTTTCGAGGACTTAGACAATGCCACAAAAGCTGCTCTGGTCATTCTCTAAATTGGCGTACTGATGTGGCTTTTGAAATCTGAAGGGGTTTTAGAATCCTTTTGGATATTGGTGGGGTTTACCTGCAAGAAAAGTAAGTTGTTAGATTTCAGGGGGCAAAAGGAAAATTTTGCTTTATACCTATGAGAAATAGGCGTACGCCTACTCTATATAGGCATGTACCCCTTCCTGGTATAGACTTGCATCCTGTCCTGGTATAGGCATGCACCTATTCCGTAGGATATTCAAATCCTTCACGTTCCTTCCTCTTTCATTTGCACAAAAGACCTCATTTTCCCTAAACCATTTTCTCTCAACCCACAAAACTCAAAACTCTCCCAATCTTCATATGAATGCCCAGCAACAGCTGGCCAACCCCATTCCACTAGAGATTAGCCTATGATCATCGATTTGTTGCTAGCGAAGCCAGAATGGAAGGTGACATTAAAGGGGCTTCCAACAAATCAGGAGCTTTAATTTTGGAGAATTAGGATAGGCACCTCACTGCTTTGTAAGTTCCCTTTCTTTTCTGTTTGTTTTGTTTGATTTTTTTTTGTAGGTTGTTTTTTTGCATTTTTGTTTTCATCTCATAATTATAGTGGACCCCACTTATTAACTTTGGTCTATTCCACTAAAGTCCAAAGTTGCACTCTCGAATTAAATATTCTTTACAAAAGGCTTCATAATTTAATTTGATTAAATTGTATTCTTTTAAAGCTTTATCAATTAAGCAATAATTTTACATAAATACCCTTCATGAAATACCAATAATTGAAGCTAGATATAAATTACCATTTTGCCCCTCCAATTACATCTTGATCCCATAATGCCAGTTTTTCACCATTTAAGTGATTTAAGGCTTATTGAAATAAACATTAGTTTAATAAATAACTTTTCATTAAATACTTGGCCAATTTTTTATCACTTCAAACCTTATAAAACCACGAAGGTGATATTCTGCAATCCTTTAGGAGTCATAAATTCTATCTATATGTTGTAGTGTCTACTATTATACAAATCTTATAATCCCAACTAGCCAAGGTTTTGACCTTTGTTCAAATCTCACTTTTTATTCTAGTTAAAGGCGATAGCCTGCACACAAGAGGTACACTATCTACACAGGATTAAGGTATGATTGCCTTTAGTGATCGATTGTGGTAATTTTCATTCTGTCACAGTATTTTTACCAAATAAAATAAGATGTCTTCCTAGCAATTTCTGCTGTGATGAATAATGACTTGTTATGATTTCTTCCTTCGAAAGGTAAATCTTCATCAATAAAGGTGATCACACTAGTCTCTTTTACCCCCTTAGGTTCTCCTCTAGTCAGGGCAGTCAACATTTCACCAGTTGTAGTAGCCATTGATATCTCTACCTTTGCCAAAGCCTTTGCCATGGCTTCTCTATGCTTTTGGGATGATATTAGCAAATCCCAAATGCTAGCATTGCTCTAGTCTTCTTCAGTTGCATGATCACTTAATCCTTGTCTTCTTTGGCTTCTTCCTTGGCAACTTCTTTGCCTTTCTCAACTATCTTTTCGATTGTTTTCTCCATCTTTTTCTCATGGTAAAATCTATCACTGCTTGTCACTCTTTGGACATTCTCCCTCTTACCCTTTACTATTTCTGCCTCAACTCTCACTTCTTCTTTTTCATCACTACTAAAGTGAGCCCAAAAGTATGGAAGGGTCTTGACCTTAGGAATGTCTTCCCAAATTCCCATAACTCTTACCTCTTTACACCTTCTAGGTAAACTCTCTCTCCTTACAATACCCTCATCATGCTTAACCTCGCTACCCTTCTTCATCTTCAGTTTTTTAGATGGTGGGCCCTTCCTAGCCCCTTTCTTAGTTGTCCATTTCTTGGCAAAGGAACTTGATGATATGTAGATCTTCTTGGTGGGTGTCACTTCAACTTCTTCTTCTTCTTCTTGCGTTTTTTTTCTTCTTGGTCACTGAGGCACTCAAGTTCGGATTCTAGGCTTTACTAGACTCCCTTTATTGCAATATTAGTCCACCTACCCTTCTTGTTGTGAATCTTGGCTGCCAAAGAAATGGGCTCGTCTTTCACCCTCTCAATGATCTTCTTATGCTCCTTTTCTTCAGGTTCTTCGACCTTGGGCTCTTTAGCCTTGGGTTTCTTCTTCGAGGCCACCTTTCTAGTGGATTTTTTTTAATTGATCAAGCTTGGACTTCTCCCTTCTCTTGGCTCTCTCGGCCCTGCTCGATATACTCTCCTTAAAAGAGTTCATGACTTGCTCCTCAGTCAAGCTTGACCTAATCACATTGGTTGATAGAGGAGACACTCGGTTGTAATTAGGTAATGGGTTGCTTGTAGTATCAAGCTCATAGATTTCTATGTTGAGAATCTGGCCCTTGTCAATCAAGTTTTGGATCTCATGGCCGAGGCAAGTACAATCGTCGATTTTGGGACTAGTCATTTGGTGGAATTCATACTTCTCGTAATGCCTACAATTCCTTGGTAGCGAATTTGGAAGCTTTCTTGGTGGCAATGGCTACAAGATCCTTTTAGCTCTCAACCTCGCAAAGATCTTGGAAAGCGACCTTCCCAAATGACTTAGCTTCCTTTGTAAGGAAACTGCCTTTACCTCAACATTTATGCAAGACCCTACTAGGTTGGTAATACTGCCCTTAGGTTCTTTGAGGGTAGTTATTTCTCTTCTACCTAGATTCCAACTTTTCTATTTGGATTCCTAAATTATACAAATCTTCAAATGTCTTAATAGGGAAGCCTGCTAGTCTGTCGCTGATGAAACTATGGGCTTCATCGATCAACATGCAAGCCTGGTCCTTCTCTACAAGCCTAGTGGTAATCTTGGTTGCCTTGGCCCTCCAACGAACTAGATATTCTAAAAAGTTTCATTGGGTTTTTGCCTTGTTGTCTCCAAATCCCTCAAGGTTACCCCTAAGTAGAGTATTATGGTGATATTGCTCCACAAATTGTTGGGAAAACTCCTCTCAATCTTCCTAAACTCTCTTAGGGTGGTCATGATACCATGCTACTACATCATCTTCTAAACATAGCATGAAATACTTCAATATGTGCTCTTTTGTCAAAGGACTAGTAGCCATGATAGTTGCATATTGTCTTAAGTGTGTCTTTGGATTGCCCTCTCCATTGAACTTGGCCAAGTTTGATAGCCGAAACTTTGGAAGCAAGTCTTTGTCTCCAATGAGTAGTATATCATCCAAGTCTTCGACCCCTTTCAACCCATTCTTTTTCAAGAAAGATTGGACCTTTTTTATGTCTTTGGCCAAATGCTTGACCAATTTGGGTTCTTCCTGGCTGACTGGGCTTTTTCCCCTATCTCTGCTTTGTCTAATCTCACCATCACTACTACCATTACCCTCAAGTGGAGGTTAATTCATACGGTTAGGCCCATCTATAAAGCTTTGATGAGATGGTTCACTTGTTGTTGAAGTGTGGTGATGTCAACCGTCACTTGAGCCATTTCAGCATTGTTGTTGTTAGGTGCAGCCATTTCAACAACTGGCTCTTCTTGTCTTGTTAAATGACCATCTCATCGAACCCAAGCTATGATGGTTGTAAAACAAAGTTGTTAATGACATGCATGTATGCATGATATGATGCATGCTCAGATAAGGGCAAAGACACACTTTAAGCATTCTAACCTTATTTCTCTCACACACGTGAGGTCGAGTCTCTTTTCTTATGATTTTTGCCTCATTCCCAAGTCATCATTAGGAGATATGGGAATGCAAGATTCTCTCTCCTAATTCTAACATTCATATTGATGTTGGATTCTACATGATTATCATAACATGGCTTTCTAAACGTCATGATAACCTTAACTCACGACACAAGTTCCCATTTTATTCTTATGGGTGACTTGACATGCAGTATTCGCTCATGATTCCATAAGGTTTGAGTCAAAATTATTTT
>SNVD02005868.1:0-23137 GCA_013180625.2 Boswellia sacra
TGGGCGTGGTGGCGGAGTGGAGGGCGCCACCAAGGGCCTGGTAGTCGACAAAGTCGCTGGTCTCGCCCAGAAGGTCGCGGAAGGTGACCAGGCACTCGGCGTGGAAGGAGTCGAGCGGGGCGAAGGTGCGCAGGGCGACGGGCATGAGCGTGTCGAGCGAGTAGGCTGTCAGCTGGGCGGGGTCGCGCTTGCCGAAGCGCTTGAACTTGCCCTTGCTGGACTCGATGCTGGCGCGCATCGACTCCTGGAAGTCGCTCACCTCGGGGAACACCACGAAGAGGCCCTCGTAGGAGAGCAGCTTCTGGATGGTCTCGTAGAAGAGCGCCACACTGGTTCCCGCCTCGACCCAGTCGAGCTCGGGCAGCTCGGCGTGCACCTCGGGCGGATCGAGCGCCGAGCTCTGGAGGATGGCCACGATGGGCGCCAGTCGCGGATTGGCCGCCAGCTCGTCCACGATCGAGAGCGAGCTCGAGTTGTTGGCGGCCACCAGAGTTCCGTTCGAGCCCACCACAGGCTGCGTGGGCGGCGTGGGAGCCGGCGTTGTGCTCTTGGGGGGACCAGTCTGAGTGGTCTGGGCAGCCGCGGCCGCGGCAACTCCAGAGGCGGCGGCAAAGTTGGCGCTCCAGAACTGGGGCAACACGCTGAGATTGGTGAGATTCGAGGCCATGGCGAGGAAGTCGTTGGTGAGCGCATTGATCTGGGCCATCGCTATGGAGGGCCGAGTTGAGAGTTGCTGGCACACCAGTCGCTCCAGCTCCAGCAGCTCCGAGCGGTGCGCCGCCAGACTGGGCACCAGATCGCCCAGACTGTGGCCCTTGCAGGGCCCCTTGAAGAAGGCCACCTTCTCGTCGAAGAACTTGCCCACCAGCTCGGGCAGGCCGTCCAGCAGAGTGGTGGTGAGCGAGTCGATGAGCTTGGGCAGGAGGCGAACAAAGCGCATGAGTATGTCCTCGAGATGGGCCGAGCCGAGGGCCAGCTGGCCGATGGTGAAGTCGCCGCTCTCGCCCGACCGATTCAGCTCCTCAATCACAATGTCGCCCAGCTGATTCAGCGCGTTCTTGTACTTGTAGATGTCCTTCCAGAGGGCGCTCTCAAGGATCTCGCGCGGCATATGGCAGTGGGTGAGGAGCTGCACCACGCGACCCACCAGAATCACCCGGTCGCTGATCTTCATGGCCGACCAGAGGCCGTTAAGCTGCTTGTACAGCGCCGCCCACTGGTCGTCTGTGAGCGCCTCGCGCGACAACCGATACAACTTGAAGGCCTTGCGCACCTGGCGACTCCAGCGGAGCTGATTGGCCGCGCCCGCACTGGGCGGCGCCTCGTTGGCCAGCTGAAGCCGGAGCTCGGGGTCGTCCTTGGCGCCGAACTGTTGCATCGAGAGCGAGCTGAACATGATGCACACGAGCTCCTGCGTCAGTTTGTTCCTGTTGTCGCCCATCAACTCGCGCACCTGTTGCTTGCGCTTGGCTTGCATCTGTTGTTGTTGTTGTTGTTGTTGTTGTTGCGGCCGGGCTGGCGACTGGGACTGTTGTTGCTCGTCCTCGGGCTCGGGTGCGAGTGCCAGTCGGTCGTAGAAGAGCTCAAAGTCGCAGATGATTCGGGACCAGTCGTTGCACTTCTTCGGGAACGACTCCCACTTGAGCGACCGGAAGAGCGCCTCGAGCATGCGCGGCAAGTAGTCGATGCGCCGCTCGGGGCCGGCGGTGGTCTTGCTGAAGGCGAAGATGCCGTGATTGAGGAAGGTGTCGACGGTGCCGTAGAGGTCGATGTTGTTCCAAGGCCACACGTGCCATGGAAACAGCTGATTGAGCGAGCCCGTGAGCATCTGCACCTGGCCGGGCAGGTCGCGCTCCAGCGCCTCAATGGAGTCGGTGCCGTTGGAGGCGGCGTGCGGCTCGGCTGCTTGCGAGCCTTTGTTGACGGCCGGGTCGGTCTTTCGGTGCGCGGACGACTTGTCGCCGGCGACGCTCAGGTGGCTGAACATGTTGAGAATGGACTCGAGCCCGTTGAACACCTTGATGAGGGCCTCCCACTCGTGCGTCACTGTGAAGCGCTCGGTGGTGTCGAGCCAGTGCTCGACGGTGGCCACGAACTTGGGCAAGAAGCGCGTCTTGTCCGCCTCGGCGGTGGCGCCGGTGGGCTCGTCGCCCAGCAAATAGTAGCCGTCGTCGTGGTCTTGCTGGTGCTGGCACTCGGGCGGCGCCTGTGACGCCTGGAGACTGGCGGCGCTGCGCTGGCCACCGCTGGCGGCGGCCTCCTTGTCGAGGGCGCGCGAGGCGCGCAAGTAGTTGAGCTCCGAGCGGAGATTGACTGGCGCGGTGGTGGCGGCGAACTCGAGCAGGGTCTTCATGGTGAGCTCGGCCGAGGCCAGCTCCTTGATCATGGCGATGAGCTCGCGCACGCACTCCGGCCTCAGGGGCGGCCGGCTGGGGTTTGGCGCGCCCGCCGCCACCTTGAGCGTGTCGTTGCGCTGGAGGTCGCGCACAATGTCCACCTTGAGCGAGATCTCACTGAGGATGCGCCCAAACTCCTCGCTGCTGCACACCACCGGACACACGGCGGCCGGCCGAGCGCCCGCCTGGGCCGCCGCCATCGACTCGCTCACCACTTGAGGCTTGCCAGGCGCCGCCGGAAGTGGGGGCCGCTGTTCCGTGGCTACTTGAGGGCTGGAGGCTGCCGCCGGCGAGAGCCACAGGCACACCAGGAGGAGTGGCAGGAGTCGCGGCCGTGGCGCCCCGGCCAGGAGCTTGCGGAGTTTAGGCTTCATGACTTGTGTGGTGGTGGTGAGGTGTGGGCGCGGGCGCGGCGGCTGTACGTTTGCGGCTCGGTGCGCGCCGGCTGGTCTCGTGGGGCGTGCGGGCGAGCGCAGCCGAGTGAAAGGGTTGCGCAAGAGGATGGCCAGGGCTGAGAGGCCTTGAAAAGTTTATCAGCCCAGTCGGCGTCGTGTTGTTGTTGTTGTTGTTGTTGATGTTGTTGATGTAGTGGTGGTGGTGTTCGATGTGGCGGCCGTGGTCGCGCTGGTTGTGGCGCTCGATCACATAGTTCGCCTATCGCGCGCTCGAGAGTGGGCGCGCGCGGACGGTGCCGGCTCTACGGGCAGACGAGTTGACAATGAAGCCGCGCGAACCGACTTCAGGGCTCACAGGCCGGCTGATTGGCTGGCCAGGCGGCCGGCGACCGCCACTCGACCGGCCGACTGAGTCGCCGGGGGCAGTTATGGTTGGCGGCCCGAGCGAAAGTTCAATCTGTACGCCGACTCGAGAGATCGCTGGTGGCAACGGCGGCGGAAACAAGGAAGTGGTGGTCAGCCAGCGGCGAGTTTCGTGCGCGAGTTGGTATTAGAGCTCATGTCCATCGGCGGCGGCGGCGGCGGCGGCGGCGGCGAGTCCATTTGTCGATGTCGGAGATGCAAACTGCGTATGCGATCGGCCAGCTCGCAAACACGCGCGCGCGCCGACACACACAAACACACACACTCACACATCCGTCTCGAGGCTAAGGCTAACAAACTCAGGCTGAGTCGGTCGCCGCCGCCGCCACTAATTGATTTGACTGGCCGCGTGCTACCTGTCGCAGGTGTGCTTGTGCGTGCGCACGAGCGAGTTGCGAGTGTAAGAGAGAGAGAGAGAGAGAGAGTGGGCGAAGGTTTGCCCCACGGCGCTGGCCAGCTGGACGGTCGGCGGGTCGGGCGCGAGCTCGCCAGGGAGAGCGCTCGGCGTCCGGCCGCGAAGTATAATGGCCGCTAATCAGTGGTGTCGACCGTCTCGAGAGCGCAAGGCAGACGGGGCGCGAGCACACAGAGATCTCGACAGACTCTCGGCGCGCCTACTGTGTGCGCGCGCTCATCTGTCGCGAAGGCGACCTTAGCGCTCGTCGAGCAAGCGACTGCTCTCCGACTCACTGACTTGGCAACGAAACGAAACGAAACGAACTGGACCTGGCGAACAAACGAACGAATAAACTAATAAACGACGAGAATCCGTCACAGAACGCCGTGATCATATTTGCGAAAACTTCCACTCGAACGAACGGCCGGCGGCAGCCTTTGCACGTGCCCCGGCACACACTAGTCCACTCACTCGCTCACTGAGTGACTCTCTCTCTCTCTCTCTGTCTCATTCACGCGCCGGCCGAGCGGCAGGGCGCACGATACCTGTTGGCCAGAAGGCACCTGTTTGCGCGCGCCTCCCATTCAACGCACGCGCACGAGCGCTCTGGGCACCGCCGAGTGGCATTGCTCTTCGGCTCGCTGGCGCCAGCGCTTGAACTCGAGCGCGTGACGACACATTCTCGCGCCAACAGCACAACTTTCACGAGTAGCCCCTTTGCGCTTGCCAATGGTCAGCGAGTGCCGTTTCCATCGCCGTTGTCGTTTGTTGGCGAGACCTTTGCAGGTGAACTTTTGCTCGTGAGCGGCGATATCACTTTTGTCGACTAGACGCCGCGCCCCGCGCCGCGTAGACCTTATCACGCGGCGCGTCTGGCAAGTCTACGGCGCCAAGTCAACGAGGTCTGAGTTGTAGACATCGGATATGGCGTAACTCTCGCTCGCTTACAGCCGCCTCAAGGGATTAGCCCGAGACCTTTCGCCACCGTGGCGCTCGTCTCAGCTCTTCTGCGAGCAGACGCCACACTGGAGCGGACCGATTTATGGGCCGCCCCAAGAGAGCCGACTCGAGTACGTCACACACAAAGACGAGAACATATTAATTCTCGAGCTCCATCAGGGCCTGTCATCTCGTCTTGGTGTTGTTGTTATTGATGACGTTGTTGTTGTTGTTGTTGTTGTCTTTGTTGTTGTTAGTGTTGCCACTGGCACCGATCTCATGGTGTTTGATTGGATAAGGTGGAGGACTGCAGTAGGCCAGGTGCGCGCCACAATGAGAGAGCGCGCGCATTTCAGGGCAAAAAGTTGCTTGAGCGCAGCCGCAAAACAACAACAACAACAACGACGACGACGACGACAACGACCATCGCGGCGCAATTTCACGCGCAACCACAAGCACGACAACAACACACAAGGCGCAACTCGCAGCCTCGGCCAGGCCCTACTTGCTGACATGCGGCGCAAAATCCCTTTCTCTCCCGCTCGTCGTCGCCTCAATGGGCGCCCAGCGATAGCCGCCGATGACGACCACAGAGTCGGTCACAATCTCTCGCCCTCGCGATCGGTTACGCCTCGCCAGTGCTTATGAAATTCATTATGATTGCGCCAGCGACGTTGTCTCTGCAAACTCAGCCCCCGCCGCCGCCGCCGCCTCCGCCGCCAAACTAAACGACAGTTATGACGACGATGGTGACGATGATAAAAGTGTTTGTATGTATTTACTCCATATTCAAGTTCTCACATAACCACACACAGACACGTTAGCTCGCTTGCGCGCTAGATAGTGCTCACTGAGTTACACACACGCCAGCAGCATAAGTTACAAACTACTCGCGAACACACATTTGCAATCACAAAGTTGACTCACAATTCGCTTAAGGAAAAAACAAAAGCACTAACCCCCAGTAGCCTTTCTCTCGCCACTGTTGTTTCTCACACTTCCAAAAATCATCGACCAGTCGCACCGCCTCCACAACACAAGACAGGCGCTCCATCCTAGTGACACTATCCCGACCACAAACCTTCTTGGCGCCCTTCAACAAGATCGCCACATCCTACCAGTCTCATAGCAAAAGCGTATGAGCACACCCTTCGATCGCTTCCTGAAATCCTCGAGCTCCTCTGCGCTCGCCTTTCTAGCACAACCCTCGATGAACATCACGCCTCCTTATCCGGACTACTAGTACCATCAGGCGTCAACCACGACACACACAGAGTTTTGGTACACCGAGCCTATAACGTATTCTCACCCACGTTAGGCTCACGCCAAACACAACCTTCACCATGTTGTTCACTGTACCTGTGATCTCAATCATATTATCTGTCATTTTTGTTATTTATTACTACATGAGATACCCAAATGGACAACAAAAGAGGCGCTTCAGGAAGCGAGACAAGATCATGTTCTATGGTCGGCGTTTCATTAGGCGTTTAAGGAAGATCAAACGGAAACAATTGAAGAAGCTTACCAAAATCTCCAAGCCACCTATTGTTATGACCAATCTCAACAACAACAACAAGCCTCAGTCGTATCGTGGCTATAAGACAGTAGCTTTATTTCCAAACTCCAACGATGTTCCAATATGCTCCTTCACCCGCGAGCTCCATCACAAGTTGGTTGACGAAAATGTTATCCACCTATCTAGTGAGAAAGCGATCGAGCAGCTCGGCTCCAAAGATATCGACGACGAGGAGGCGCTTAGCTCGTGGATCAACCAGAAGCGAGAAGAGTACAAGATTGTGCTCTTTCAATGTGATTACGGTCTAACTTCTTGGACCAAATATTGTCTCAGTCAGACAGAGTGCATTCTAGTCGTTGCGATCGCTCAAGCTGAACCAATCATCACGCAATACGAGCAACAACTCTACAGCCAAATGCCATCTGTTCCAATAGAATTGGTTTTGCTCCACAAGCTCGACGCTAAGAAGCCCAAGCATACCAATATTTGGCTCAGCATAAGAGGCTGGTGTCCACTGCACCATGTTCGCTGTCCACAACGTGTATTTGTTAGAAAACGTCACAAGATCGAAGACATCTACAATCGGCTATCCAAGACATGCCCATGTGCCGACAATGACTTCTCGCGTCTTGCTAGATATGTGAGCGGAAATTCCATCGGTTTGGTATTAGGCGGTGGTGGTGCACGCGGTGCAGCTCATCTTGGAATCATAAAAGCCCTTCGTGAGGCCAACATACCGATTGACATGATCGGTGGCGTTAGTATTGGCGCATTCATGGGTGCCCTATGGGCCCAAGAAGCAGATTTGACGCCCGCCACCCAACTCGCGCGCGAGTGGAGTAAGAAGATGACATCACGGTGGCGTCAAATTCTCGACTTGACCTATCCCATAACCGCCATGTTCACAGGCGCAGCTTTCAATCGCACCATACACGAAGCTTTCGGCGATCGCCAGATAGAAGATCTCTGGATTCCTTATTACACAATAACAACGGATATTACGCATAGTGCTCCACGTATCCATAGACACGGATCACTATGGCGTTATGTGCGCTCTAGTATGTCTTTATCCGGCTACCTACCACCCCTTTGCGATCCCATTGATGGTCATTTATTGCTTGATGGTGGCTATGTCAATAATCTGCCGGCAGATGTCATGCACAATGTCATGGGAGCCAGAACGATCTTGGCCATCGACGTTGGCAGTCAGGATGAGACAGACTTGACCAACTATGGAGATACGCTCAGCGGTTGGTGGCTGCTATGGAATCGATGGAACCCGTTTGCCCAGCAACTTCGAGTACCAAGCCTACCCGAAATTCAATCCAGACTCGCTTATGTTTCGTGCGTTAGACAGTTAGAAGAGGTTAAGAAAAGCGACTACTGTTCATACATCCGGCCGCCCATTGACCATTACAAGACCATGCAATTCAACGCATTTGATCAGATACTCGAGATAGGTTATCAACACGGAAAGCTGATGTTTCCAGATGAGAAAGCTATTTTACAACTAAGAGGCTAACTTATGAACATGAACCGCCAAGACCATGTCTAAATCGATCTTTTGTTGTACTTTACTATCGTAAAAACAGTGTCTAATATCAGTCACTGTCGCTGCTGCTGTCAGGATCGCTCTCGACAAATTCTCTACTCTTAAACTTCTTGTTCTTTTCGTCATCAGCTGAATCACGTGCTTTGGTTTTCTTCTTACTCGAGTCCTTCTTCGCCGATTTACTACTGCTGCTAGCGCTTGGTGTCGCCTTCTTTGGTTTATCCACTTTAGGCGCCGGTGCTTTCTTGGGCTTAGGTTTCTTTTTCTCTTCTTCTTCTGAGTAGTCAGATTCGGAGTCGTCATCATCATCATCGCCCGATCCACCAGACTCCTCCGATGCATCCGAGTCGGCAGCCTCTGGATCGAAGTCCTCATCTTCCTCATCGGAGTCTTCTTCATCGCCAGCTTCTCTTGCTTTACCTTCGCTCTTGACATGGGCGAGATAGGCGTCGTCATCATCAGAGTCGACAAGCTCATCCACAATAGCGCCCACAGACACTTGTTTGCTAGGCCTGTTTTTGATGCGCAGTTTCTTTCTACTGACATAATCGTACAGACGAGGATACTCCTCTTTCTCAATTGAATTGAAAATATGCGTTGTACCTGCTTTGGTTTCGATTTCGAGATCGAAGCTCCTAGTTGAGCCATCGGAACGTGCAAAGTTGATTGAGCTTATTTCCTCAAATCTTACATGAATCGCAGGCTTATGGACGTACATAAATCCTTTCTCGAGGGGATATAAAAGTCCGTTGTTATTCTTGTATGAACAAGAGATAGCTGAGTTAGTGAGATTCTTGTAATCAGGAGCATTGATCTTCAGATTTTTGATCGACTTGATAACGTTGGCGAAGATGTCGATGAATGTGCCTGTCATCTGCTTTGTCAGTTTTCCCTCAAACTTCTGGTGCAACTCATCTTCGTCCATATCGAGGGTGACAGTTTCCTCTTCCTCGAGGTGAAAGAGGAATTGCAGAAATTGGTATCTCGTTTGACCTTGAACGATGGGCGGATCTAGAGATAGGATGAAGAATGCCTGCCTTCCGTCTTTGTGAGGCAGTTGAAACAATCTGAGTACGCTACTAACAGGTATCTTGTAATCAAAAGTTTTACCGTGCAGCTGTATGAATGAAGGGAAGATTTTGATATCATAACGACCACGGGGAGTGAGACATTGTAGTTCGGTGAATGTTGCAACAGACTTGCCGGTGACCTTGATAACAGATGCACGACTCAATACTTGTTCCACGAAAGATTTGATCATATCCTCTCCTTTGCCAGGCATGTACAATCTCATGTCCGTCATACCAACAACAGCATCGTCGTTATGATGAAAACTGAAAATTACTTCATTCTTGTTTGCGGTGCAGTCGCTGACTGAGTTGAGAGGTATCTCAAATGCAGTTGCATTGTCAATATCAAAACTGAGCGATTCACCATCAAAATCGGTGTTGCCCCAGTTGAAGCCTTTGAGACTCAGTTCCCGATCCTGCAAATCCAATTTATAATTTCTCTCGACGAAAGTTTTAATCTTTTCCTTGTCCGTAACTCTAAGACCATCGAAGCGATGCAAGTTTCCTCCATTTGTAATCAATCTTATGCCTTGACTAGATGCAAACCTTTGCCATGATATGGATTTAACATCACTCAGTTGGACAGTAGTTGGTTTGCCGGTTTTGATGTTCTTGAATATAATACTCTGAGGGCGAAATGTCAGGCGACACTCGTTGAAAGCTCCTCTCTCCTCACGGAAAACGTTGTTGAAGTCCAGATAATCTTCCATGATGTTAGATAAGTGGATAAAGAAAGAAAATGAAACTTGATCAGACAAACTGGTTGCCTCACTAGAGCATGAATGTGGTGATCATTAGTGACGTGAAGAGAAATCTGCATCTGCGCGCGTGTTAGAAGAAAAGCACATGCGTTCTCATCACAGTCACCGCGTCATACTGACATGCCGCCAAAATTCTTAGCCACAAGAATCAGTACGCGCAAATTCGACAGTCTTGTTCGCGGTGTTTGGTATGGGCTATAAGAAACATCGCCACGGAGCTGTTCGATATCAAGGTTAATCATTGTTATATCAATCTTGATTAATATAACAATTTCTCGATAGGAACCATCGAATGAATTATGAAAAGAGCTCAACACGTGGTTGACGTAAGCGAGGTTGTCGTCGATTGTTATCGATCTCGTACAGTGTCTTTAAAACTTTAATATTTCAATCTTCTTTCACCTCATAACCCCTATTCGACGTAGAAGATATGCGTCTATGTCTTGCTCCTTATCAAATTGCAGAAATAACAATTTTCTATCTCGATTGTCGTTACATTTGAGACCAATACTTCTAAGAGCTGGTAATCGCAACAGCAGCTTTCCAAATCTATTGTGTTGGCTCTCGAAGTAAGCTTGATTACAGTAGTTCTCCAATTCCGTAAAGGCAAGATTTCTCATATCCTCGATGGGTCGACTTGTCTTGAGTCCTTGAGCTTCAGGGTTGAATAGAATAATAGTTTTTAACAAGGTTAGCTCACGCTGATCAACACGCATTTTGTTCATCTTGTAGACGATTTCTCTGTATATGCGATCAAACATATTACTTATGCCTGCCTCGGCAGCTGTGTATTGTGATAAGATTACATCAGACCAAATATTAAGACCAATGATATCTCTATCATATAAAGACATTGATCTGTAGGCGATGTCGATGAGAATCAATTCATTCCAATACGTTTTTAACAGTTGCAATCTATCTGGAATTAATAATGTACTAAACTCTTTGATGTTAGTAGCCCATTTGATAAGTGAGTCAATCTGGTTCATTGCTGCTTGAGCTAATGAACTTGATGTTGCTTGAGGGGTTAATATACTGTTTGAACGCAGATCATCTGTTCTCAAAGGATTGTTGCTGATACTGTTAAGACTGTTATGCTGCGCTTGTATCTGGTGATTATGCAGGCCAGGCGTATGCAGAGAGTGGATTGGTTGTTGTACTCCAGCTCCATTACTATCTTGGATGATCCCGGTGCCGTTGAGTGTGTTCTGAGGGATTTGAGCACCTCTTGGTAAGGGTGCAGAGTCGGGTCTATACTTGGATCCAGTGGTAGCTACAATTCGATCTAGCTGGGACGGATCAACCATGTTTGAGTTACTTGTGCTCTCAACCTCATTGTCCTCTGATTCCTTGGTGCGTTGCCTCTCTTCTTGCACAGCCTCACGTTTCATACCCGTAGCGAGACACTTTTGATAACGGCAGTATTGACATCTATTACGTTGTCTTTTGTCAATCAAACAATTTCTATCCTCGCGACAGGTGAACGTCAGATTCTTTCTTACTGTTCGCTTGAAGAAGCCCTTGCAACCTTCGCAAGAGTAAACACCATAATGTTTACCGCTTGCTTTATCACCACAGATGAGGCATAAGTGTTTACTATTCAACAGAGGAGGATGAGTATAACCGTTTGTTTGAGGTTGTTGCTGTTGGGATGCTGCGGAGTTGTTACTGTTCAATGGTGTAGTATTACTATTGGTGGTTGGTGTGGTGGCCATCTGATGGTCGTTGATAGAATTGGTGGATCCATCATTGGAGACAGGTGTTGTGGAGATGTTGTGGCCAGTTGCGAGCATGGGTCTATTGGTGTTGTTGGTGCTGGTTGTAGGCGTGGTTGCAATGTGATGATCGGACATTGAGTTGGTGGATCCATCATTGGAGGCGGGTGTGGTGGAGAGGTTATGTGTGTCGGTGGCCATCATGGTTCTAATAGTGTTATTATTATTATTACTGGTGGTGGGTGTAGTTGCCATCTGATGGTCGGAAATGGAGTTGTTTGAGCCATCATTTGAGACGGGCGTGGTGGAGATGTTGTGATCGGTGGCCATCATGGGTCTAATTAGCCGAGCAAGCTTGAGCTTGAAGGGACACGATCAATTGCGCTGGTTGTGTGCTGCGATAACTCGCAAAATAATGCGAGTTTCGCGTAGAGATTTTTCGCCCGTAGGGCAAGGGCTGTGCATAACAATATTTGCTGTATATTTTTTTGGTGCCACACTCTGTGTGGCGATTTAAATGTAAGGCCATCGTGTGGATGGTCTTCGGCAAGCCGCGCGGCGTGTGCGCCCGGAGCGCAAACCGCCGCTGGATTGCCTTCTCTGCCTCCACCCCCCCCCCCGTGCGCCTGGTGCCCCCCTACATCGGCCCGCCAGCGAGCCGGCTTGCGCGTCCGTGCCCAGCGCAGCGGCTGGCTGGCCCGCGCGCACAGCAGCCGCCAACGTCGAGCGGTGGCGCGCGCGCGCCTGCTCTTGCACACTTTTTCTCTGCAAGTTCTCCAGGCAAGTGCACGCGCGCTGTGCCGCTCACACCAAGGATAAGAACGACCAGAGAACTCGGCGCCAGCTCGCGCGATGTGGCCCTTGCCGAGCGAGACACACAAGCGCACACACACACACACAAACACACAGACACATAGGCGCAGACACTTCACCACTGCCACAGCGCAGTTTCTCAGGACGACAAGAGAACTCAGGTCTGTGCGCAGTCGGCGCATGGCGAGGGGGGGGGGGCTTGAGAGATCTCTGCGAGATTGAGGTGGGGGAGTGGATCCAGCGGCCAAATTGCAGCGGCTTGACATGCGCTGTCTAGGCCAAACCTGTGCCGCTCGTTTCGGTCCAAAACAACAAACAGTCTCGCCCAGAATCGCGCGCGCACACACACTCACACCGGCCGCGCAGACACAGACCTTCGGCGGCACGGGAATATCTTCACTTCTTTGACGTGTACCCTCGCCTAGGCTTCAGGTTGCAGCCCTACCGAGTCTGTGTTTGCGTAACAAACGCACACCTCCGCCGTGGGCCGCACGTTTCGGCCGGCGGCGAACAAAGCGCACAGGCGGGCAGGTGAAACGTCGTGGCGTCTGCAGGAAACTGTCAACTCGGCCGATCCCCACGACCGAGTGTCGCCCCCTCACCGGCTCCCTACTTGCGCTTGTAGATGCACACAAACTCACACTGGCCATGGGCTAGCCTGTGACGCTCTTCGGGCTTCGCAACAGCTTCGATCCAGCTCCGAGCTCGACGGACAGGTGAGAGGTGTGTCACGGCGTTGCCACAGCTCCACATCTATCCGACCAGTGTCGAAGTTGACGTCTCGTAAATAACAAACGAGCTCCAATCTCGTCATGGCATCTTTATCGAGCCCCTCTTATCAGCTAGTATCGAGTCGTCCCTACTCGGGCCATTGAGCGTGTCTGCCCCGCCTCTTCGCATATGTGCGGACCAGCGCGCAAATGGCCCGCTGCAATCCACCAACACGCTCTCGCCACACCTCCAGCCGCCCGCAAGCCGCAGCAAAACACTGGCGCCCGCTGTTTTGCTCGGCCATCACTTCCAGGCCATCTCATCATCTCATCCGACTTGATTGGCGAACGCCAACACATGGGTTCCCATTCTCTCTTCCGAATCTAACATCAGTCCGCATCGAATTTGAGTATTGAACGCGTTCACATCGTGCGCAGTGCACTCGTTGCAAAGCGCTGACGAAATTCTCTGTTTATTTGACGCAAATCACGATAGTTATACATGAAGAAACGGACACACTCACACTCACACACACTCACACACGCCGCATCTACCTTGTTTATTGAACATCTACCCATTTCTTCTCAGCCTCACCGGAGATAATCTCCTCGAGGTTGTTGTTCTTGTTTCTGTTGTCGTCGTCGTCGTCGCCGTCTTCATCGCTAACATGCAATCCAATCATCCCGTCAACATGAGGTCCCAGACAATCGTCGAACGGCTCGACTTTGTGGCCAAACGTGTACCTGGATTAAAATTTACACCACCAACACAGCTCAAGCCTGGTGATGATCAGTTCTATGGATGTTTCATGTCTTGCGACATGTATTATATCGAAATCAAGGTCGACCAATCGCATCAATCCGTCAAAGATGTAATCATCAGTCACGGTAACAGTGCAGATGGAATCTCATGTCCGGTGCTGAGGAAAGTTCTCGCCGAGCAAGATTTCGAAACATTCGCAAAACATTTGACTGGACTACATTCTATTTACCAGATCAATACCAATGACAAAAAAGTGAAACAAAGAGCCTATCCAGCTCTCACAGCCCTAGAAACAGACCTAACTATACTTTATGAACATCAAAGGTAAGTCTCGTGGTCCTAGATCGACCACGGACTGTTGATCAATTTTGCTCTGGTGGCTGCGTGGAAAACTGCTATTAACCTTGTATCAACTTCTAAAACAGAAGAAGAGTTGTCAATTGTCATGATTTGATTCATAAATCTCCCATTGGCTTCATGGAATCGAGGAGAGGAGGGTTGCCCGTGAAACTCACGTATTTTGTAACTCCATTCGACCTAGTCGACACAACACAGAAAGGTTTCATCGAACTTAATGTCGATAGTAAGTATATGAGAAGGTCTCACTGTTCTGATGTCCATTCCATTCGAGGTCTCGGGCGATTAACTCTTAATTATTTGGTTTAAAACTTTGTTATCGAAACAGACATAGTTGATAGAAATCTAGGTCTTTCAGCAACGGTTGAGATTGAAGGGTCAAGTCCGCACAAAATTCAGATTAAGTCCCTCATCATGCAACACAACTCAAGTCTCCCAATATATGCACCATTTAACGGCCAAAACTCTGAGAAACTGCCAGCTCAATTTGTTCTAAAATTATCGCAACGTTTCCCAATGCTAAACACCTCGATTATACAAATAATGAACGAAATCAATGAGCCCCCCACCATAAAAGAACAACTTAGCACTCTCATGACAACCAGCAAAGAGTCTATCATCAGTCTAATAGCAAGAGAAGAACTCGATCTTAATAGGAAGCCATTCTGCAGAATGGTAGACAGTCTAATTGGCTCTGACGGAGAACTTTGCGACTTAAAGAAGCACGTTTACAACATCAAATTATTAGACCAAACCCACACTTACCACATCATAGACAGTTACCTAGAAAGACCGGAAGGTGTGTATATCAGCAAGATTCCATTCACCCACCCAACATCGATACCAAGTATTCTCAAGGTACTCAGACAACAAGCTTTGTTCAACTTTGTCATAGGAAGTTGCATTCGCCGCAACAAGTCGGCCAGCAATAGCAATCATGTCGATAATCCAGATGAGAATGCAGTCAAACCGTCCTCGAACTCTAATATATTCGACATACTACCGGTCAGTTTAGATAGTATATGTGTGTCATTTGAGCACCCATCAAAAGAATCACTAGCCACACTTGAGATAGATTTCAGAGAGTTTGCCTGTCAGCTCCATGCTCTAGACAGAGAGAGCGTCTGCCCAGATGATTTTGCCACAAAAGTCCTCCAAAAATGCTGGTCTATACCAATTACTTTGAGATCAGTTCTGCGGAAGTGCAATGAGAGACGCCTAGCTCTACTTGAAGATTCCAACAAAAGACGCGAACGCGAGTTACAAGAATTACTTGCTAACAATCCAACAAATCAGCCTGGGAGTCAGACGAAATCTAGCTCAAAGAATCAAGAATCATTGCTTCAGGCTAAATTCAGCAATACAAATGAAAGAACCAACTCCCGTGATCTCAATGCTATAGCAGAGTTCTTGTCATTCAATAAGACGAACAACGCTAACAAAGGTGATAATTCTAGCCAAGACGATTCAAACTCCGACAATAGAACGAACCTGCTCAAAAAATTCTCATGCAAACCAAAAGCGAAGCATAACACGACTACAAAAAATCAGACCGGAAACAAGATACTATCCCTTATGTTAAAGAGACAGAATTCCACTACCTCTCTTGAAGACCCTATCTTCAGGGGGCCTTCTGCGAAAAAAGTCAAGACAAAAAACTCGCTAGGCGAATCATCATCATCAGCTGATAATTCTACCTCAACGCCGCTAACCACGACAAAGATGATTAGTCCGATAGACGCGATTGCCGCTCGGATGGCTAGTAAGCAAGCTGCAAAACAAGCCGGTGGCACAAATCAAACTGTTTCGATGTCGTTGATACGATCTCCAAATAAATCTCAAATTGCCACTACAAACCCACCGCTCATCGGTTCAGCCCTATCCAATGCAGTGGGTAGTTCTAATCTGAAGCAAGAACTAGCAAACTCGATGGCGGCTCCTAGTACAGTCAAGAACAAATCTCAGATCAACGGAGCCAACCATCCGAACATCAACGCAGTAGCTAAATCTCGCAAGAGCTCAGTGGGGGCTGTACTTGATAGACTGGTTGGCAATGTTACCCCGGAACAACAAAGCAACCTTTTGTCCAGCCTCGCTTCTGAGACCAGCTCTGATACGCCCAAGACCACTACGAATGGTGCGAAATCAAAATCCAAACCACCAGGTGGCGATCAGTTTGCCATCAGACAAGGTAGCGGCGGACTCAAATTGACGGTCACTAAGACCAAATCCAATGTCACGACATCGTCATCCACCACTCCGTCCGCTAGTGTCTCGCAATCCTCATCGACCTCAACAACAGCCTCTTCTTCATCAACACTATCCACTCCCCTGACGAACTCGCAGTCGACAAATAAACAGTCAGAGGCAAGCAAGATACTCGATCTAGTGGCACCAACACCAAGCATACGCTATACAATACCTAAAATACCCAAGACTCAACAAGTACCCCAATCCAGCTCTACTCCAGCTAGCTCGAGCGACAGTTCCAATGCAAACGAGTCTAATACAGCAGCAGACGATGCAACAAACCCCAGTTCATCGGCAAATCCCTCATCTCAACCAAGCTCGACAACCAATAAGCGCACAACCTCAAATCCATTCAATCGCGGTGCCAACTTGAATCGAAATCCTGTCTCAAGTTCAACTCACCCATCCAACAGGACGACATCAAGCCCATTAAACAATGCCATGACTAGACCTTCCTCCACGAGTAATAACGACAACCACGTCATGAATCGCATAACGAGCTCTAACCAGGGGCAACAGAGCAGCATGCGACAACCCATAATGAATCGATCAGTGAACCTCACCCAGCAAGCACACATACCAGTAACCCCTCAGACAACACATCTTCCAGTCCAAGTAAATCCCCATATTCTGAATCCAAGTCTGCTTGCGCAGCAAATTCAGCAGCAGCAGCACCAACAATCCTTGATGAGGCAATCAGCCGCCGCATCTCAAATGTTCGCCCTGCGTATGCCGGGGGGTATATTCTCCAATCAAAATGACCTGAATCTAATCGCCGCGAGCCAAATAGCGCTGTTAAACCAACAGCAGCAGATTCAGCAGCAACAGATGCAGCAACTGCAGCAACAGCAACAGCAACAGCACCAGCACCAGCAGCACCAGCAACAACAACAACAACAACAACAACAACAACAACAGCATCAGCAACAACAACAACAACAGCAACACCAGCAACAGGTGCACCAGATGCAACAATCTAAGGTATCAAGCAGTAGTGAGAGTGGTATCCAAGATGGTGGACTGACCGGCTCGGTAAGCCAATCAGCTTTGCCATCAAGCACCCCTTCCTCTCCCACTGAGTGCGGCCATGTTGAGACAGTTGCACCACCACCTTTGATACCGATAGACTCGTTGGACGAAGTTCAGCCTGCCTCACCGGACGATGATCATGATGATGATGAAAGCGACAGATTGAGCATTGTAGACATTAATGAAGGAATAGCCACTGAGAGCACAAGTGCTGCCGGAACTCCAAAGCCGTCTAGCGCCGAGTCTCCGATGGCCGTCTCGCATGGTACAGTCTACACTGCATCATCCTCAACATCCGCTACGCGTGCAATCGACTCATCAGCAAGCCTGCAAGCATCAACATCTGCAGCTGTTGCGCAGGCGTTTGATGTCGGTGCACAGTTGCTTGGAGCCAGTAAGCCGTCTAACGTGCAAGCTTCCGTGTCGAGCGAGTCCAGTTCGGCTGCCGACCACCCGCATGCTGATGTCGTAGTCGTTAGCGCAGAGATAGCGACCCGAGCACCAGTCGAGACCACGAGTCAGTCCAGCATAGTTACTTCTACGCCGGACTCGGCTTAACATGGCCTCCGACTGACCTAATGCGACTAGAATAAAACAAAACAATCACCTTTTGTGGCATTCTCGCGAGCTCCTGTCGCGCTGTCCAATACTCGCCCACACTACCCAACAACTGAACAATTGGCTTCCTTAGAGTATATTTAAAATTAAATTTATTAACGCTCTCTTCATGTTCGTGTCTCAAGATGCGTGTGTATTTGCTTGTCTTTATGTTGGTGCTTCTTGTGTACGTCGTGTGTGTGTGTGTGGATGTGTGTCTGTGTTTGTGTGCGTAGAAGTGTTGGTGTATGTGTATGCGTTTCCGCATCCACGTTACTTACTAAAGGGTCAATTAATCATGAGAGGATTGATTGA
The DNA here is from genome assembly GCA_013180625.2 of Boswellia sacra. Classification (NCBI taxonomy): domain Eukaryota; kingdom Viridiplantae; phylum Streptophyta; class Magnoliopsida; order Sapindales; family Burseraceae; genus Boswellia; species Boswellia sacra. The sequence continues at coordinate 18,002 of SNVD02005868.1, forward strand.
TTTAGTAGCCGCCCGACAAAGCCTTCTTGGCGCTTCCGCGACTCCTTGAGCCATAGCCGCTCGAGCTCGAGCCGCCGTAGCCGCCACGGCTGGCGCCGTAGCCTGAGCTGCCCGAAGAGGCACCGCCATAGCCGCCCTGGTTGGAGGAGCCGTAGCCGCTTGACTGCTGCTGGGCACCGTATCCGCTCGACTGCTGCTGGCCACCGTAGCCGCCGGCGGATGGAGCCGACATGCCGTAGCCGCCCTGGCTGCTGCTTCCGTAGCTGGAGCTCGGGGCCGACGAGGCACCGTATCCGCTGGACTGCTGCTGCTGGCCGCCGTAGCCGCCCTGAGAGGCGCCGTATCCGCTGGACTGCTGCTGCTGAGCACCGTAGCCGGAGCTAGAGCCTGACGAGGAGCCGCCGTAGCCACCAGCCTGCTGCTGCTGGCCGCCGTAGCCGCCCTGGCTGCCGTAGCCGGAGTTGCCCGACGACATGGCGCCGCCGTATCCGCCCTGGTTGGATGAGGCACCGTAGCCGGAGCTTCCGCTGGACATGGCACCGTAGCCGGAGCTGGAGCCCGACGAGGAGCCGCCGTAGCCGCCCTGGTTTCCGCTTGAAGCACCGTAGCCGCTTGACTGCTGCTGCTGGCCGCCGTAGCCGCCCTGAGAGGCGCCGTATCCGCTGGACTGCTGCTGCTGAGCACCGTAACCAGAGCTCGGGGCCGACGAGGCACCGTATCCGCTTGACTGCTGCTGCTGGCCGCCGTAGCCGCCCTGGTTGGAGGCGCCGTATCCGCTCGACTGCTGCTGGGCACCGTATCCGGAGCTAGCGCCTGACGAGGCGCCGCCGTAGCCACCAGCCTGCTGCTGCTGGCCGCCGTAGCCGCCCTGGCTGGCGCCCTGGGAGCCGTAGCCGGACTCTTCCTCGGACTTCTGGATGATGATCACTGGGATGACTGGCGAGTCGTCCTTGCCGTGGCCGGAGCTCTGGCCGCCGTAGCCGCCCTGCGAGGCGCCGTATCCGCTCGACTGCTGCTGCTGGGCACCGTATCCGGAGCTAGCGCCCGACGACATGGCGCCGCCGTAGCCGCCCTGGCTGCCGCTTCCGTAGCCGGAGCTCGGGGCCGCCGAGGCGCCGTATCCGCTCGACTGCTGCTGGGCTGGTGCCTGCTGGGCTCCGTAGCCGGACTCCTCGGCGGCGCCGCCGTAGCCGCCCGACACCGACTGCTCGTTGGCGCCGTAGCCGCTCGACTGTTGCTGCTGGCCGTAGCCGGCCGACTGCTGCTGACCGTAGCCGCTCGACTGCTGCTGCTGGCCGTAACCGGCCGACTGCTGCTGGCCGTAGCCGCTCGACTGCTGCTGCTGCTGGCCGTAGCCGCCGGCCGAGGCCGAGGCGGCACCGGAACCGTAGCCGCCGGTGGCGGCGCCAGCGCCTGAGCCGTAGCCGCTGGCGCTGGAGGCCTTGGCGGTCTTGACTGGGATCACTGGCAGGTAGAGGACTTTGTAGCTGGCGCGACGGGCGTCGCTCGAGCCCTGCTGCTGGCCGCCGTAGCCAGCCTGTTGAGCGCCGTATCCTGATGACTGTTGCTGTTGCTGTTGGCCGCCGTAGCCGCCAGCTGAGGCGAGGCCTCCATGACTAGATCCTGAGGCGCCGTAGCCGCCCTGGCTCGCCTGCTGGCCGCCGTAGCCGCCGGCCGAGGGGCCGTTCTGAGAGCCGCCGTAGCCACCGGCGATGGCTGCGGGGATGTATAGGGCGACGCACAAGCAGATGGCTGATGCCTGATCGAGCGCGTTTGTGCGTGGGCGGGTGTGCGGGGGCCGCGTAGTTGGGATTAGTGAGGGGGCGAATGATCGAAATCAAAGAGTTAATGATTGCATTGTCTCTCGCTCTCGCTCTCTCTCTCTCTCTCTCTGTCTAGTTCGTTCGCACACTTCAGGTTCGCTTGTCAGAGTTGGGCGATTGATTGCTGGCGCTTGTTGCCGTCTTGCGCATTCATTGGCTTGTTCGGGGCCGATTGTCGGCCTGGTCGAATTTATGACTCGAGAAGATACACACAATTTGCTTGGGCTTCACTGCGTTCTTGTTCTTGTCGTATGAAAAAGTCTTGCTCGAGCTGGAGGACATCGGACTCGCAAACACTTCAAGGCGTCCGGTGGGGCTCACACTAGCGCGCACAGGATCTCTCGCGGCTCTCGAGGATACTTACGAGTTTCATTTTGAAATCGGTGTATAGAGGGAGGGGTAATATAGATTGAGTGTAAGAGTTTCTCTGGTGTCTCGGGCGAACAATGTTTCACTTGTGATTGGTCAATTTACAATAGAAACCACTTTTATACCCAATTTCTCGCTTGTCCCGGCCGTCGATTGCGCGGCGGCTCACTTTCGCTTCCACTTTCACTTTCACTTTCACTTTCACTTTCTCTATCTCCGTTGTCGCTGTCGGTGTCGTCGTCGTTGTCGTCGTCGTGGCGGCCGTGCCGTTTTTGTTGTTGTTGTTGTTGTCGTCGCTGGTGCTGGTGCTGGCGCTGGCGCTGTTGGCGTCGTCGTATTCGCCCTCAGCTGTCGCTGGTCGAGTCGGCTGAACCGAAAGGCTTCTCTCGGTTTAGGAAGAGCCAGCTAGCTCTGTGCGCTAGCCGGCCAGCCAGCCAGCTAGCCAGCCAGCAGCCAACCAGCCGGCCATTCGGCAAGCTAACGCGAGCTACTCGCGCGCGTTGTGCGCGCACGAGAGGCGGGCTTGATAACGATGCAATGGCTCTGTTGCGCCTTGGCGCCGCTCTTGCTGGAATGAGAGCAGGTTCTCGGGCGCCACCGACTCAAGCTGGACACACTGAGACAGAGCCAGGCGGCGGGCTGACGGACTGCGTGCAGGGCACCGCCCGTCCGGTTGAGAGCGCCGCTTTGGAAGAGTACTCACGCGCACGCGTCGACTCGCCTCCATCTGCCGCTGCAGATCTCGTCCTCGTCCGCGTCCTCGTCCTCGTCTTCGTGCTCGTCCTCGTCCTCGTCCTCGCCTCGTCTTCGTCGTCGTCGTTGCCACTCGCCAGTCGGCCGCCCTCGCGGCCAACCAGCGAGTTGGCGCCAGCCGACTCCCTGGCCTGATAGCTCGGACTAATGGGCTGACTCGCCGACTGGCGCGACCAGCTGGCGCGCTCACTGGCCGGCGAGTCGCACCCTCGAGAGTCGCCAATTTGAGCGGCGCCGCCTCGTCGACATGGACGTCGTTCCAGAGTGCATGCGGCAAGCGCCATTGCTGCGAAACAACTGCCACCACCACCACCAGCACCACGGCGGCGGCGGTGTCTGCTGAATATAAACTACCTCTTTCGGCCGTTACGACGCAAACGTCGGCCGCCACTCGGCTCGACTTCGGGTGGGCGAAGATGGATCGAGCGACGCGCGCAGGCGCCGACCAGGTCGCGCCCATGGCGCACACAGGCGAAAGTGATATACGCGGCCAGCCAGTGACCAGCTGAGCAACAAGTGAGCGGCGCAAAGATCCGACAGTCGACTCTGCGGAGGATGGCCACTTCGATGGCCACGGCAACCACGTCGATACGCTGAGATAAGCCACCTCAATGACGACGACGGCGTCGGCGATGACGATGATGACGACGATGACGACGACGACGGCGACGGCGACGCCATCCAGTCACTCGACTTGAGTGGCAAGTTCATCTGCGTGCCCGCCTGACCACTAGTTAGCCGGTCGCGGGACGGGCGACCTGCGTGGCGCACTTAAGCGGCTGGAGATGCGGCCAGTGAGTGGAGTGCGAAAAACACTCACCAATTGCGCGCATCCTCAACGAGCAAAAAGGATCCCACCGACGACGATGAAGTGAGCGCCGCGTGTGCTCATCATGGCCGGCCGTCGCAACGGCGTCTCCGTCGGCGGCTTCCTATTTGCGCGCCGCTCTAGTATCGCCCTTCCGGCTGGACGCCTGTGGACTCTGGCCCGTGCGTCTCTCTGGTGGCCATGAGTGCGGTGGCACCGGGCCGCTCGCAGGAGGACGCTCGCCCCTACATCGTGTCGGTCGGATCTCGATGGGCTCGATACGAGCGCACGCGCTCGCTCGAGCTGATACCAGCCGCTGGCCGCCGAGAAGGGCGCTCGAAGGCAACGGCGGCGGCGGCAACGGCGGCGAATCAAAGGTGGCCAGAGTGAAACTTTCCCCACCGGTGATAACTCGAGCGAGTGGTCGAGCGCTCGCACTCGCCCACTACCATTTGCGGCGCCAACTTAGGCGCCGAAGATTGTCCTAGTGGCGGCGGCGACGGCCGCGCTCGTGTCCGGTGCCCGTGGTGGTGCTCGTGCTCGTGCTCGTGCTCGTGCTCGTGCTCGTGCTCGTGCTCGTGATCTCGCCGCTCGTGCCACTCGTGGTCGTCGGCGGCGTTGACTGCGACAGGTCGCTGAGATGGCCGCCGATTGTTCGGCCGTGCGGGCGGCCCTCTGGGCAACCCGCAGAGCTTAGCAACTTTCGTGCCCTCCACTTGAAGCCATCCGTCAGCGCGCGACCGCCTCTTCCACAGCTCTGTTCGACCATTAAAATGCGCTCACTCTCGACCGCCACCACGATGACCACGACGGTGGTGGCCACCACTCGATACAGACGCACACAATATATATATAATATAATATATATACATATGCGCGGTGCTCTCGAGCTGGCCACCATCGCGGTCGATTCCATCGAGTGGCTTCGCCACCGTAACCACTGGCGGGCCGCGCCAACTCAAGAGCGCAGGGCCGGCGGGCGAGTGTAGGCGCTCGAGCTCGGGTTTGCTCGCCACGAGCAGCGCGCGCCCGGCGCCAGCGGCGGCGGCGACGGCGGCGACGGCCGTTAGATCGCTAGCGCGCGAGTGTTTTTGCGAGCTCACACGGGCGCGGCCAGGGACTCGGCAAAAAGCTCGGCCGGGCGCGAGAGTCGATCGGAGGGGGTGGGTCGGCGAGCGTAGGTGAGAAAGTGAGCAATGATCGTGAAGTCGACCTCGAATATTCGCCTCGGCCTGCGAGCGGTCGAGCGAGCGGGCGCACGGGCAAACGGGCGTGAATCTGGCCGCCATCACGAGCGCAACAGAGTGGCGCTCGCACATGATTTGCGAGTCACCCAGCACCCGAGACGTCTCAATGGCAACAACAACAACAACAACAACAACG
>SNVD02005871.1:0-23229 GCA_013180625.2 Boswellia sacra
TGGATCAGGCGAATAGACGAATTCTTGTACTTTATCAATTAACTCCCCTGCAGTTGAAGCTGTAACCAGGATTTGCCTCGCCGACGGTGAGATGAAGTTTTTTTCTACAGCTTGATCAAGAAAAGACAACAAACCATCAAAAAAGTTTATTGACATTTAACAAACTAATGGGTTTTTTATGGATGTTTAGCTGTGCCCAAGAGGTGATTTGAAATATCTCCTCTAATGTGCCATAACCACCGGGAAAAGCTATAAATGCATCGGACTTAACAACCATATGTGCAATACGCTCATGCATGCTAGAGACTTGTAACTCTTTCCCGATTGTGTTGCCTACGATATCTCGCACAGCTAATGGTTTAGGGATAATGCCGAGAACTTTACTTCCTCCCAAGGATGCAGCGGTCGACACACACCCCATTAACCCAAGACTACCCCCTCCATAAATCAAATGAATACCCCTCGCAGCTAATGTCCTACCAAGATCAAGAGCTGCTGTGGTAAACTCTCCCTCTTTACCAAATTGCGATCCGCAAAATACGCATATATTGCGGAATCGCCGAATTGGTGTTTTCTCCATTTCTACAATTGCTCTAATCTTGTGTAAGACACGTTAGATATTATGCTTTTCAATTGCAAGACAGGTTATGGAATGACATATGAAATATGCAGAATGTATATATACACCCATAAAACTCTCAAATTTTGACACATGGGGACATACTTTCGGTGGGGGTTGCTCGATGCAGATTTATCGCCCCAAGATTTGAAAAAATGAGATATGCTTTCGGCGAGTTTTGACAAAACCTACACACTTGTCTCCCACGTGAAGCATGGAAAATGGAGATACACTTTCGGTGGGGGTTGACAAAACCCCCACACTTGTCTCCCACGTGTACTTATGCCCTAGGGTAGTCATATGGTTTGTCAAAAAGAAAACTTGAAATTAAAACAAACAAAATCAACAAACAACAACAACACAAAAACAACATTGATAATCAGATCAAACGAAACAAGAAAAAAAAAATCTACAACAACAACACACATTCAAATATACAAGTAGTTGTGATTGTGGCTCACATCTTCCTCTGGTTTTTACGTCCAGTAACGGCTGAAACGCCTTCTATGAGTCGGGGATTTGCTTCCCATCCAGTTTTCTTATAAACTGGCAAATAGTGTCGTTTTTAGTCAGATTCCCTAGACTATAACACTGCAATTCATCACGAAATTGTGTCCATAGATTAGCAATTCACGCTGAACAAGTCCACAAGAATGTGGCTCGAGAGTCAACAAAACATTATCCAGTGACTCATTACTCAAACCATTCTTAATAAATGAAAGTTTATCTTCTCTATTCCTGGACGCAAGACCTAATGAACGATAAGTCTGGTTACAATTCCATCTAGCACATTTATAACATACTTTTAACCTTTTCGCTCTTCGCCTCTTGGCGTAGTAGCTCTTTCCTAGACCAGGCATGTATTTTGCGAGATTAATGTCCGGCTCACCAGACATTCTCACCTTGGCTTCGATAAGCCATCGGATATCAGCAGGCACATTTAGGAGCATCAACGCCCAAAGTCTAGTCATCCGTACTTTATTAATTTTAAACACAGCATTTTGAGGAAGTGAAGGGAAATATTTACGAAGGTTCGACAGAAAGATATCGGCATCCATTGAAGAGAAGAGAAGGAGAGATATTACCGATAATGCAATTGAGTTTGTTCTTCTCCCAGATATGCACGTTTCAAACCTTCGGGCAATGGTTTGAGCTCCCCTTTGGATGTTTCCTCAAGCTGTTGCACAAATGAATTCGAAGTACGAAATAATCAAATTAAACAAAAGGAAAGAAAAGAAAAGAGTAGAAACGAAACTAAAGACACATAAAAGAGATAACAATGCAATAATAAACAAAAGTCAAAAACAAGTAAAAACAAATAAAAATAAATAAGACAGATGTCAAAGAGAGATAAAACCTGATCAATTTGACGGCCTACGAAAAGAATATCCTTGAGAAACAAAAATCGATCATTATTACCTTATTTTATTTTTCTTTTCTTTTTTTTAATTTATTTTGCAAAAACATTGGGTTGCCTCCCAATAAGCGCTTGGTTTAACGTCCTCAACCCGACGTTTGTTCCATCATGGGAGGTCCAATCTCCGCTGTGCTTCACTAATGGGCTTGGATCCTTCTTCTAACAAGATACGGGGGGGGGGGGGGTGGGGGGGGAGGGGGGGGGTGGTTCAATGCCTATGATGGGCCTTGATTTCAACATTGGCCACTCATAGCTATTTGTGATCTGTAAGTATTCGGACGAGTTTATCTTCTTGTATTCGTGCAAGGCCCATTTCCATTGTAACTCGCAAAGTATCATTCTCACCCAATAATCCATAATTCAAATGATCTGGAAGTGACTTAAGCTCCAAGGTATTGGCTTTCATCACAGAAGGAAGAAGTTTCTCATTAGATAAAGGCAATTCAATGTACGAAACATCATACCTATTTGTGGTGATAGCGATAGTCTCATCCAAGCTTGTCACAGCTTCCTCCACTTCTTTAGACACTTGTATCAGCTTTCTTGGTTCTTTGAAACTTTTTATCCTTATGTGTTCACTAATAGCAACATCCACTCCATTCTTGCGAGTTAACTCAAAACATTGTTGTGGCAAGTAATCAATAACGTCAACTGCAAAAACAGAATGTAAGTCATTAGAGTACCTCATTTCCTCAAAAATATTAAAACATATCACCTTGCCATCAAAGTCTATGGTCAAAGTGCCATAATGAACATCAATCTTGATTCTAGCAGTTTTCGAGAATGGCCTCCCTAAAAGAATCGGTGTTGGATTAGGAGATGTCTCATCCTCTATTTTAAGGACATATAAGTCTGCTGGGAAAACCAATTGATTCACCTGCACAAGCACATCTTCCACAACTCTTTTGGTATATGCATTAAAATGATCAGCAAACTGAATGGTAATACCAGTTTTTGCAAAAGGTCCAAGATTTAAAGAAGCATAAATAGAATCTGGCATGACATTAATAGATGCTCCTAAATCTAACATAGCTCTTTCAAACTTGGTATTACCAATGGTGTATGGAATGGTGAACTACCTGGATCTTTGCATTTCGGAGGAATTTTTCTTTGCAATACAACTGAAACATTTTCCCCCACACTTACTTTCTCATTTCCCTTCAACTTTCTCTTGTTGGTGCATAACTCCTTGAGAAATTTTGTACAACAAGGTACTTGCTCGATAGCATCCAGAAGTGGTATATTTACCTCGATTTTGTGAGAAGTTTTCAGGATTTCTTGTTCTTGTTCCTCCTTCTTTGATTTTGCAAATCTGCTAGGAAATGGTGGAGGAGTAACATAAGAAGGAATTTGAGTTTCAAGATCGACCTTAGAAGATGATGTTTGTTCATGGTGGAAGTGGTGTCATCTTCTTCATCAGTTTGTGATTTCTTTGGCAGGACATCTAATTGCTCTCCATTTTGCAAAGTTATCACACAAGCATTCTCTCTTGAATTGATCACTATTTGAGAAGATATTTTTCTGAGCCTTGGCCCTCAAATTTGCTCATGCTAGTAGCCAATTGTCCCATTTGATTTGCCAGGTTTTGGATACTTGCCACATTTTCCTGCTGGAATTGCATTGTGTTAGTGGCAAGTGCATTAACAATATCCTGGAGAGACATACCTGAGTTTTCTGGAGTTGGTTGTGGTGCTGGTTGTGGCATTGGTGGTGTTTGCATTTGAAATGGTTGCTGCACTCTAGGTTGATTGCAACCTTGCGTCTAATTTGGTATGGCATTTGGGGCGATTGGTTGATGATTCCAGTAATTAAAATTAGGATGATCTCCCCATCCAGCATTATAAGTGTTAGAGAAGGGATCATACCATTGCCTTGTTTGTCCTGGAAATCCATCCATGGCATTGGCTTGTCCCATATATTCTTCTTGTAAAGTTGGATACATGTCGATTGGATGCTCCATGGTAGAATATACCTCACATGCATAAATTTCTGCATATGTCCTACAGCCATGTTTTCCACAAGAGAAGTTAGCTCAGAAAGTTGTTGGTCAATGTTCTGAGTGCTTACCTCATTTACTCTCCATGGTAGTTGTGGCTCAAATCCGCTACTGAATTGATAGAAGTTTACTGCCATGTTGTCTAAACACAAACAATCAGAAAAGAAAAACAAAGAAAATTGAATCAACAATGAAAACAAAATAACAAATCGATTAGAAAATCAATCCCCGGCAACGGCGCCAAAAACTTGATGCGTTCGAAACTAGCAAGTATACTAGTCGCACAAGTAATAAAGTGATAAGTAAGATATCGTTCCCACGAGGATTGATTCTAATTGAATTTGTTATTCGAAAGCGAAACCAGAATAAATGGGGGGGTTTTGTTGATTGATTAACTAAACTCAATTCGAAAGCAAATGAAGAATAATACAATGCAAAGTTAAATCATTGAGAGATACCAATGAAAGAAATCTGGTTAAGGGATTATTCTCTACCACAAGATATGGATTTGCGAATTAATTGTAAAATTGTCATCCAATTACACCATTGAAATTATCAACCGTAGATAACAACAAGCTCTGTTATCCCAATCTTTCCTTACTTTGTTGTTAAATAAAACAGGCTCTTTATTTAATCTCTATCCATTAAACAACCTAGAACAAGCTCTCTAAATTTAATTCAATGGATGCATTACGATAAGAAAGATAGGTTGATCTAAGCAATAAACACACAAGCTCGGATTATTTAACTTAGGTTGTATTCTCCAATTGCAATCTCTGATCACAATTTTGCTACTAAGGATTAGAAATTCAAGACAATTACGGATCAAGATTTCTAGTCTAGCAATAGACAACAACCAGATTATATTCAGTTGGCCATTCAAAATACAATCCAGCAAGCAATCATAAGCATTAAATATGGGAAAATACAAGCAACTTCAATTAGAGAATTGGATAACAATTCCTTGCACAATCAACTTACAAAAACCATATCAGGGGCTTTGAAATCACCCTCAACCAATTCAGATTCAGTTACACATGTTTAAGAACGTGGTAAATACAATACAACATGGAGACATTCCAGAAAATGAAAGGGAAGGGAAAAACTTAGCAAATTTGATGTAATTCTCTTTGGATTGTAGTTCTTCCTCTTTCCAAGCTTCCTTTCTCCTTCAAGAACTCCAAGAGATGAAAGAATTCCAGAGCTGCAGCCTCCACCACGTTCTCCCCTCTTCAAGTTATGAAAATAAAACCCTAAAATGTGTTTAAATACTCTGCTACAGTGACTTGCTACAGTGCCCCGTATTATACATGCTACAGTGGCTTGTACAATCTATATTTATCACACTGTTTTGATTACAACTTTTGGTACACTGAATGGATTTATAAACCGTAAATTTCTCCAGAAAATAGACTTCGAAAGCTTTCCAACGGTATATAATATGTCGTCGGGTTCATTGTATATCAATACAAGTAAATCCGAGAAGATCACTGACTAGCAGAGGTGAAAATAAAGGGTTTTACTCCATTTTTGTGTAAGTTGCTCCAAAACTCCTACAAACATCAAAACCACACAAAAACATAAAAATACCAAGGAATATAGCAAAGAAACATGGACGAATTGATATAAAAGTAATATATGAATAGACACCTATCAGTCATCCATGAAATGTTGAGCACTTAAAATAAATATATTATCCATGATCTCTTTACATATGCAATAACTCCTTCCAGGAACTTATGCATGTGTAACAACTCCCATAGGGAGACCTATAAAGAGATTATCAATAAAGTGTTCAGCTTATTTCGAATCATACATCTTTAAGGCTTATATATGATCAAGCTGTAAGAGTAAAAGAAAACAACACCAGAATTGTTTATACTTCCATTCTTTCACATGTGAGGGAATGCCAAAAAGGCGGTTGGGGTCATCCGTCTTCCCTCGCTGGGATATGTAATAGCAACCTGTTTTCTCTCCATTCGGTGGGTGAATGGCAAAAATGTACTTAACATGGTTGGTGGTAGGATCACCAAGGCCTGCGCTTCTGAATAAACTTTGAAATGCTATCAGAAGTCTCCATCCATTGGCCGACAATTGGGTAGGGGCAATGCCCATAGCGTCGAGCATCCGTCGAACATAATTATCAAAAGGCACCCGAAGACCAGCTCTCAATAACTCTAGGCTTAAGCCGATGACACCTCGTGGTGGCTTACTCCACCGATCACCTTTCCTTGGAAGAAATAGGATAACTGAATCCGGGATAAGGAAATGGGCTCTATATATTTTTAATCGATCGCCCGGGAGTTGATTATCAATATAGTCAGCCTCCCACCACTTTTCAACTTCAGATTCACTATCTGAGGTAGCAGAGGACAACCAGTCACTCTCCCCCTCAGCATCCACCATCTTGTGATTAACAAAATTATGCCCTAGCTCACGATCCTGACGAAGAAATTTTGGTAAAACTCGTTAACTTCTTTACGGTTAGTCGCAGGATCCTTATTCCTTGTAGACTGGGTTTCATGACTCGATTCCCCCCGTAGCACTATCACAGTAGTTTTAATTCTAGCCATCTGCACAATTAAAGAGGAGTCGTTAGTCATCAAACCAAGTCTACTAAGGAAGGGAAGAGGTGAAAGAAAAGAAATGCTAGGGGACTATATTGAAAGTTTTCCAAAATAGCCCTTGAAAAATACTTTATGCCCATGAAAAGGAAAATATCACGTTGGTCCTTGACCAAAAGTGTATAGTTAGTTTTCCTTAAAAAAAAAAAGCTTCAAAATTCACGGAAACACCCCCGCATTAAAAAAACAAAGTTTCAAAATTCGCAGAAACACCCCCGCGATTAAAAAACAAAGTTTCAAAATTCGCGAAAACACCCCCGCAATTAAAGAAATAAAGTTTCAAAATTCACAAAAACACCCCCGTGATTAAAAAACAAAGTTTCAAAATTTGCAGAAACACCCCGCGATTAAAAAACAAAGTTTCAAAAATTACGGAAACACCCCCACGATTAAAAAACAAAGTTTCAAACATTCGCGGAAACACCCCAGCTACTAAAAAACGAAGTTTCAAAATTCGTAAAAACACCCCCACGATTAAAAAAACGAAGTTTCAAAATTCATAAAAACATCCCCACGACTAAAAAATGAAGTTTTTGAAAGTTGCAGAAACACCCCTACAACTAAAAATGAAGTTTTAAAAACTGGCAAACAAACCCTTGCAACTAAAACTAGAGTTTAAAAAATTGCAGCGAGGCCCCTGCAGATGAATATAATGCCTCACGTAGCTCGCCTCGCATGCAGCATGCAAACTCAGCCCACGTGAGTCTGACCTTCCCCGCGCGTAGCTCGCCTCGCATGCTTCTCCCTTACGTGCCCAGCAGCTCGCCCGACGCGCAGCTCGCCTCGCATGCTCGCCCCTGCGCGCCCAGCGCCTCCCATGCCTCTCCCTGCGCGCCCAGCGCCTCACATGCCGCTCCCTACGAGCCCAGCGCCTTCATATGACCTCCTGAAGTGAGAGCTTAGCGTATCTGTTGGTTGCAGAGGTTCGAAAGCCGAAGCGAAGAAGATAGCTAGCGAGTGCGGTTACCAGCTTCGAACCTGTAATAGCTGATCAATAGCAAGAAAGGCTGTCATTACCCACTTCAGAACTTGGTGTTTGTCCCTCTCAACTGAACCAGAATCCCACTTCACTAGTAAATCAGAGGCCAGTTTCACTAAACCGCTCTTGAAGGCAACTTCTCGTGCCCTTGTATCTTCATGAAGGATTAAAGCAAGGACATGAAATAAAGCAGACAGCATGTTATTGTTTCTGCTATCAGAGATCAAACTACAATCCTTCACTTGGTCGAGAATAAAGGAGATGATGCTAGACCTATATTGACCTTCATTTTGGGAGCATATCAGAAACAAGTAAATCCCTCACTAGAAATGCTAAGGGTTCCTTCATCAGCAGAAGCTTTGTACATGTTGATAACAACTCTTCAATGGGAGGAAGTTGGGCCATCTCTTCTTCAATTTGCTGACTACTAACATTTGCAACATCTTCCTTTGCTTCTGATTCAGAGTTACCAAGGGATATGGCAAGTACCCGAGCAAGTTCATCATCTTCTTGGGTTTCCTCTAAATGGGAGAACAACCACTCCATTGCCAACTCAACACTGTTTGATCCAACTTGTCTCAAAGCTTCCTCTGCCCTGGACCTGGAAAAACCCATCTCCACAATTGTCGAACCTGAGATAGGCAATATGCAATAAACACCTAGACCACCAGGTCACTCCCCGCGCGCAGCTCACCTCGTATGATCGCTTCTGCGCGCTCAGCTCTCACAAGCATGCTGCGCGCAGCTCGCCCTCGCGAGCTTGCTGAGCGAGCAGTGCCACAGCTCGCCCAAGCGAGCTTGTTGAGCACCCAGCGTCCTCGCAAGGGCACTGCTCACCCATGCGCACATAGCAGCTCGCCCTCGCAAGCTTGCTGCGCGCCCTCGCGAGCTTGACTCTCCCCTCGCCTGTGGAAACTCGCCTCTCGCCCATCACGTACGAGCTCGCCGCATGCTCGCCTCCATTCCCGCATGCATGTTGCTCCCCCTTAGAAGCTCACTCCTCTCCCTCACACACTGCCACACTCGCTTAGCGGAAGAAACACATTCTGGTAGCCTCTCTAATTGCTTTTCATTTCTCTAATCTCCCTTCGGCTCCCAATCGCACCCGAATTATTACACCAAGTGGTCGGTTCCTCTTATGTATTCTTTCACCAGCCCCATGCTTCTCAAACGTCGTAAATGAACCATTAGCAAGTGGTAAAAAAGATAAACCATACAGATGGAAACTAACCATATAAACTAACCTGTCCCGTACTGGGTTCATTTTTTGCCATGCATTTACACCTTGTTTCGGCTAAGCCCATGTGCTATAATAGGTTCACTATATCAAAAATAGTTCCACACTCATTTCATTCAGCATGCCACCTCCAACAAGTTTACGGGTCCGCATGCATTTATTTTGTCTAGTTCTCATTTTTGCTCCATAATTTTGCTTTTTGTTGTGTGGACATTATGTCTTTGGTGGGTCAACACAAGCCCAGTGCGTGCTGTATGCTTTTTCACACAATTATTGCATATATATTCTTCATGACCCGCCATCCATTATTATATTACACAAACACATGCTTTATGAAATATAATATATTATATCAACATGCTTTAACAACTAGTATATTTATATTATGCTTGAATGCTTCGGGTCATTCATTACCTACCCACTTTTGTATATATTTTTATAATGTAAAGCATGTAAATATCTCAATTTGCGTAGGCCATTGTCTATATTAGTTCAATAAAGCATTTTCAAACATGCACTATTGGAAGAAAGAACACTTATTCTAAACCGAGACTTAAACTAGTGAAGCCTACCGTGTCTTGCTTGCTCTGAACCGTCGTGACACCCATCTAGGGTTCAAGTTGCATTAGATTTATATGTATGATTAAACTCACTATTTGGGCCTTCTACTAATATTTAATTTATAGCCCTGAATAACTAAATAGTCCCTACGTCGACCCGTTAGTCGACTTGGGCCTGAGGGGACTACTGTTATGGCCATAACAAAATTGGGCCTCAATTATTTCTAATACAGTAAGCCCATTACTAAAGCCCATTATTTGGGCCTATTATCTGGGTCCCACAATGACCCACCCTGACTTTTATATAAACCCTCCGAATTATTACTCAAGGTATGCACACTTTTCTGAACTCATTCTCTCTCTAAATTTCCTCTGCTTTTGAGAGCTTCTCTCTCTAGGAAATTCTCCCAGAAAATTTCGGAATGCCGAAAACTGACTTGAGCGTCGGAGGGTTTTCGCCGGCACCCCTGACTATTTTTCTGTGCTCGCAGGATTGGACCTGACTTACAATTCGAGCTCCGACCCGCTTCCCGGCCGTCTGGAAATTGTGCATCAACACACATATTAAATTTATTAGCCATCCCAAGCGCTGGTCAATCGTCATAGCCATAAAAGCCTCTCGCCATTCGGGGCTCTGGAACATCTCAATTGCCTTATAGAATGATCTGCTTGTTCGTTCCATCCATTGTAACACTTTGATGCAAGCAGCAATTGAACCATCTGTTGTTGGGCATGTGGATGGTATTTTGTGAATTCACCTAGAAAGACCAAAATAACCCCCCAAGTCAGCTCAGTGATATTTGTAAAGTCCAAATATCAATTGAGTAGTCTTTGTTGGGAGGTAACCCTCAAATATATGAACGACTTAGTTTATTTGGAGCTAAATCGAAAGTATCGCACATGAAATTAGAATTATCACTTGCAACTAGGTTGGGCCTTACCGAACTGAACATCAGTTCAGTTAGTCACCACTTGCTACCAAGTTAAGCTTTACCAAACTAAGTCTCAGTCTAATAACCCACCATCGCCTTATGTGGAGGGCATATTTATATAGTAATTCATAGTTTTACTTATGCTTTCATCCATTTTGCGCACACAATATCAATTGTCGTGAGCCCTTCAGGGTCGCCAAAATAAGGTTCAGTTTGGTAATTATTCGGCATCGACAAACTGGTCCTTAGCTTGGGGGATAAAATCTCACGCAAATCTCAGTGTCGTTACCCATAAATAAGGTAACAACGATTGGCCACATCGTAGCATCTCAATACTTTAAAATTAGGGTTTCAGACTCATTCAAGAATCATCTAGAGTAGTATGTAGAGCCTTGAGATTATGACACTTGGGAGGGATGAACGACTGAGATCTAGGTTACATAGTAAAGATCCTTTATAAAAATCCATTTTATGCCTCCAAGAAAGGAGAGGACGACTTTGGGATAATTCCGAGGAAGATTTTGAGAACATCCACTGAGTTTTCTCTCTTTACTCCATTCTCCCTCCATTACTGTTCTATTGTCTCCATTTACACAAATACACTAAAACACCCATTTTCCTTGATTTGTCACCATATGTAAAACCCTCCAACTAACTTGAGTGTCGGAGGGTCTACGCCGGTGAAAAATCTGGCACCTTTGACATTTTACTGTGTTGCAGCTGTTGGAGAAGTTTTCAGCTAC
The DNA here is from genome assembly GCA_013180625.2 of Boswellia sacra. Taxonomy (NCBI): domain Eukaryota; kingdom Viridiplantae; phylum Streptophyta; class Magnoliopsida; order Sapindales; family Burseraceae; genus Boswellia; species Boswellia sacra. The sequence goes on from SNVD02005871.1 coordinate 11,108, forward strand.
AAAGGCACCAGCCACCGCTATGAACGTGCCTTGAAGCAACCAGGGGGCCAAAGGAGAAAGGAAACAAAGGGTTCACTGTCACTTTCAACCATCAGAAGATTGTCCCTGCACTCGCACAGCCATCCTTTTCGTCTAGTCTGTGGCTGTCTCATGATCTTCGGAGGTTTGTCTGAAGCTATACCTGAGCCTTTAATCTTTCACTGTCTCTCTCTTGATGTGATCCCAGGTTAAATCTTAAGACTTTGGTTGGCATTGCCATTGCTTTCTTGGAACTCACATGTTTTAGAGCCTGAAGACTTGTCCAGTCATGTTTTTTGTAATTGGTCAAGTCCTAATTAGGTCTTAAGTGCTGTTAATTTTCATCCACTGTTTTGTTCTGAGCCATGCATCCAAAGTTGGATTAATACATGCCTAGCATAAAGTCTCTATACTTCCATTTCCATCAACACAAAACAAACACCAAAGGTTGTCTAAGTCATTCACTGCAAAATCCCTTTACGTGTCTAACTTTGGTTGTAGCCATTTTTTGGTAACAACAAGGCGAATACTAGCTGCTCTATCTTAATGCTTAATAAAATCAACCAAGAGTTTTATGACCTCCATCTCAAGTGTTGAGGACCCAGTTGACACCTTTCCAACCTTGCCAAAATTTAAGGATTTGATGATTCCTCGTTTGTGCATATTACCAGACATATTGATTTTGTTGGCACCTCATCAATAATGACTGAATTTACCGATGATGAACTTGACTTACCATCACTTGAATCGTATGGCAGAAACGTAATTACATTAGGGTTGGTTTTTCCATTTTGCAAAAGATTCCAAACTTGCTGCATCTAGAGTACTAAAGATGGTACTTAACTCCTCATACGTGGGAAATGTGGAGGCTTTAATTTTCTTGGACTCTGGATTAACCTGCATGCATATTATCTCATTGAATCACAAAATTAAGAAAAATCTAAAATAATTTAGGGATATGTGACTCCAAATAGGGGTGGCAATTTTCGACACGACACGCGAACACGACTTGACACGATACGGGTTTAAGCGGGTTTGGGTTTTGACATATTCGTGTTCGTGTCGAAGATGTCAACCCGTTTAATAATCGTGTCGTGTTTGGGTTGAGAGTCTTCAACACGCAAACACGATTATGACACGACACGATTATAACACGAACACGATTATGACACGAACACGTTTATGACACGAGTACATGAATACATATTATACACGATTGACACGATAACACGATTAACACGAATATTGACACGATAACACGATTAACACGAACATTGACACGATTACCAAATAATATTAAATTTAAAAAGACTAAACTTAATATTATAGTTTTAGACATTTTAGTCCATACATGTATCCAAATTTTAAAATAAAAATAGAATTTTAAAACCTAATAAATTTTAAAACTTAGGATATTTTTGTCATTCAACAAAAATTAGAAACCTAATTCTGTAACGTGTCATAATCGTGTTAACGTGTCATAATCGTGTTAACGGGTCATAATCGTATAAACGTGTCTTAATCATGTTAGAGAGGTCGTGTTCGTGTCTAACACGAGTATAACCCGTTTATTATTCGTGTTAGTGTGTCGTGTCGTGTTATCCATTTAATAATCGTGTCGTGTTGGTGTTGAGTCTTAGTAACACGAATAATAAATGAGTCGTGTTCGTGTCATATCAATCTTTATCATGTCACAACTCGATACGACACGAACACGACCTGCGAACACGAATTGCCACCCCTAACTCCAACCAATAGGAGACTATTAAATTAATATGTATATATGCCGCACTTACTCACTGGTGGGAAATGTCACATGTAAAATAATGTCTCACAAATAATTAATTAACCTTGATATGAGTAGTCCAGTTGTAATCATTAGCTCTAATGGTCTTCTCCATGGGATCCCAACCAAATCCTGGAGTATTCATTACCTTATTCCAAGCTTTCCATTTATTATACAGGTAGTTCAAACGACTCCTTATCTGTGCCTTGTTATATCTAATTTCAGTCTCACGGAAAAGCCCATCAATCATTGGATAAATTGCATTCCACCATTCCTCGTTACTTGAATTTGTGGGCTTACTTTTCTTCAGACGCAAGGTTAACCAAAACCTCGTCCAGAGCCTCAGGCCCATGTGTACAATTCCTGCCTTCTTGATCCTTTCCCATCAAAACAGAAAAACGCAATATTTTTTGTGCCTTATTATAACTAATAATTAAATAAATAAGCTTTGGAACTGAAGTTATGATATATTAATATATGATTCTCAGCAATATTTTCAACGAGAAACCTTATGGGTTGGAGGGGGAGATGTGATAGGCGATTCCCATAGGCTGCTGTCCACTTGTCTCTCGAATTTCAATGTGTCACGCTCCTGTTTTAGATAATCCTCAACTCGTTCATTAACCGCAGCCCGAGTCCTCAAGCTTTTTGATGATGTTGATGATGTAGAATGACTAGAATTGAATGACCACTTCTCAGACGGAGTCCTGAAACTACTTGCTAATGATGTCTTCTCAGATGAAGTACTAGAAGAACTTTTCGAATCTGTAATTAGTTTTTAGACCTGAAAGTTAAAGTCGAATGTATGTAGCTGCTATCATCGAATTCTAAACTTAAAATTCAAGATTAATGATAAATGATTAATGTATTCAAATGAAGAAACGTATATGTATTGTGTGGGATGGGGCTGCTCCTCAGGGGGTCGAATTGTTCATAGTCACAATAAAAATTATGACAATTACTAGAAAAAATAGGTATGGAGGCCCTAACCATGGTAGTAGTCTCGTCCATACGCCCCTCACAAAATAATACGCAATACATCCTGTATAGATCGACTTTAGGGTCATTACAGGACAACATTTTAATTATTCTTCATAAATTGCTAATAAATTGAAGTATTAATATGTAGTTTTCAGCCGCTATTATATAATTAGACAATTAAAATTAGCCATGAAAAAACAATGAAATCAATAGTTTCCATTAGGGTAATTATTATTATGTGCAAACATTAATTGAACAATATACAAAATTTCAAGGATTTGGGCCATGATTTCTTTAATTGATTACCTATCCAGCTTGAATAAAAGTTAGATTATTAGGATCGACATTCTCCTTTAGCTGGTAGAAAAATCCTGTCAAAAATAAATAAATAAATAAATAATCAGATAATTAACCAGAAAAAGCAAATAATTAAAGGCATACATATAATTAACAGAAGAATATCAAAAGTAGAAAAAAAAATTAAATTCCTCAAGGACTAGCTCAAGTATTATTGACTTAGATCAAACTAAGATTTAATACGTGAAAGGCTCAGTGGCTGTTTGTTTACCTCACTTAACACTTTTTAGAATTTAATTTAGATCACTTAAAAGTATGTTTGTTTTTTCTTTTTTACACATCTTAAAATAAGTGCTAAGTAAAAATTTTATCATATTTACCCTTCTAATATATAAAAAAATACCAAAAATAATAATAAGATGATAATATTCTTGACTATTTTAAATTCATTTAAAAATTATTAAGAATTTATCAGTAAAATTTCTATATACATAGATTAAGCAAATTATTTTTAAAAGATAGAATATAATTAATTAATTAAAAATTTTGAAAATCTGGAAACTACCAACACCAGCCACCACTGCCGCAGCTAACCTTGCAGATCGTCGTCGCACGTCCAGCAACATTGCGCCTAACAATATCATGCTATAAGCAGCCATGCCAGATGCAGTCCAGCAACATAAGAGCTGACACAGTCATGCCAGATGCAGTCCAGCGACAGAGGAGCAAGCACAATCATGCCAGATGCAAGGGTCCGCAAGGCAGGGGTGTTGAGACGATTCAATTGATACCCAAGGCCTTGTTGGATGCGCACCAGTAAAGGCTATTACTGCCGACGACTAGTTGAATTGTTAAGAGGGGAGATGTGCAGGCGGCTAGGTTGAACATCGAAGAAGATAAATAATTTTAGGGGGTATTTTTGATAGTTTATAATATCTTTTAGATTCGGACAATTTAAGTGGTATTTTTTCACTTTTTAGATTCAGACATTTGTATCTAAAAAAATATGATTAGGATTGAAAACAAACAGAAAAAATAATGTCAATCACTTAAGTTTAAATGGTTTCAGACTTCAGTGATGAAAAACAAACAAGCTCTAAGTCTCCGGTACATCCGCTGCACCAAAAATCATCTCCATATGAAATGAATACATAAAATTAGAATATTATTTATTTTGAAGGATTCAAAAGGAAAAGAAAAGTAATTTCCATGAAAGAAATGAAAGCTGACTGAATAGTTGACTTGAACCACCGCCCAAAATTACATACAATCCAAAAGTATAACAAAATAACATGATAAATGAGCAGTAATTTTTCTAATAAATAGTTTCGTTTTAGCCTTTTGAGTCAAAATCTAGTGAATTGTTGATATCAAAAGAACTAATCAAGACCTTCCTTCTTGCTTTAAAAAAAAATACAAAAGACACAGTTAATTACTCAAAAAAATCGATCAATTGATCCTTTGGTAATTTTAAAAAATAAGGAAAACCATTTCTATATACATAAATATTTGCGTACATTAGTCACTTTACATGCAGCTAGTCAGAACTATAAATAAAGATCTTTGCCTCAGGCAAAAATTTGATCGACATAAACCGAGTTTTTGAGAGATCAAATATTGCAATTGCTCGATCCAAAAGTCTCTTGTCGCTAAAATGTGGTTGAGAGTTTTTGCTTGGACTGAATGGATTTATAAAGGAGGCAATGGCATGCATCAACTAAACAAGTTTGTCTATGACTATTTAGCCAAATAATTAATTAAATTAAACATTTGAAAAAAGTAAGATAAGTTAATTGACTCTGACTTTATAATTAAATTAATTAAAGTCGATTCGTCATTTATGGACAAGTCCTCTCCTTCCTCTCTTCTCCCCGTTTTTTTTTAATCTTAATTATTTGTTGACTCTTTATTTTACGTAGCATGCAAGGTGATTGATCTTCCTTGACTGTTGACTCCATATGCCACTATAAACGTATGTATCATACAAAATTTCTATCCCATTTCTTTTAATTACTCAATTTATTATTATTCTTGTTGGAATCTTCGTATGAAGAAATTTAGATGAAATTTCGAGCTTACCCACTTTGTTATAAACTTATAGAATTAATAAAATTTAACATTTTTAATTTTCCATTTTTGGTCCCTTGGAAAAATATAGCTTCTTATCAATTAAAAGACAATTTACATACCTGAGGGATGTAACCCTTAATTTACTCCTTTCTTAAATGTGCCATTTTTTTATCATTTTTTTTCTTCAATTATTGGCATTGTTAATGAGTAAGACAATTAAAATCCACTAGTGGTTTATTTATTATTATTATCATTATTGATTTTATCTCTGGTTAATTGTTTATATATATATATATATATATTTGATGTATGTGTCTGTACAGTATATAAATACTTAATTTGGTGCAAAGTTGAGGTAATCAAGTATTATATATACATGCATATACATGTTTGTTTTGAATCCGAATCCTATATATATAATCACAATAAAGCAAAAAAATAACATAAATTGCTAATATAACTACAAATAATCTTGTTATTATTATATATTAATTGTTCTAACTGATACTCCATATAATTAGTTTACTTAATAATAATAAAAATTGTAATCAAATTGTCACATCGGTTACAATATAACAATTGGCAAGGAAAACTAGCAATGACCCTTTAACAAAGTTCAAAGAAACCTCTAATGAAATATTTTGTGAATTTGTCGCTGCTGTGCATGTCTGCTAGCTGTTGCCATTATATACTCTCTTTGTTTTAACCTTTTAATGAAAAATTGATATAGATATATATTAATTATGTATTTTAGAAGCAAGCAATTTATAGCCAAAGCAATGACATAGGCAGTAAGGACTCGACCATCTTCCATCTACTTTTGTCATATTCCATTTTTTTAATTATTATAGTTTTTTCTACTACTTCGTCTTGACCAATTCAAATTTAGAAAAAAAAAAACATTATATCAATATTAAAGTGTTAATCACAATTTCCATCTTATGGGTTATACTTAAACCAACTTTTGATCAAGTGCTTCCTGCCTATGACAGATAGTAATTAAAGAATGAAAGTTATGAAGCAATCAGAACATCTATTATTGATGAAATGTACATATAAGATAGTTTGTTTAGGGGTATGGATGGTTAGTATATGGCATGATACGGCCATACGATACCACCACCTACCATAGGTTGGGCATTGGAATTTTATACCATATCATACCATTTTTAATTGAAATACAATACCATATCTCTTTATGATCGGGTGTAAGGGCGGGTATGGTAAGGTATTTTCAGCTTTTGATTAATCTTTGACTGGCCTTTTGACCAAGTTTGACCATGTCTTTTTTTTCATGATTTTTAAGCTTATTTATAACTTCTTTTCAGGATTTTAAAGCATTGGGTTCTTATTTTGACATGTTTAATGCTAATTTTTGTACCTAAATTTATCAATGCAATTAATTTTAACTTGCTTTCTATAATAATGTATCCAATAATAAACCAACCATATAAATCCAAATATCCAATGATAGTATGCCACCTAATTTTTACATCAAGCAACTAAATATCCAAATCCTTCCACAAACTTCCACCTTCCAATCTTCAAGTGTTAACTCACTACATAAAATTGCCAATCAAAAGTCAACTCTCAAATTACAAGCAATCTACAAAGAAAAAAGAAAGTAATAAAGAAAGAAAAGAAAAAGTAATTATAATTTGCTTACTAATAATTAAGTATGTTAAAACTTAAAAGAACGATAAAAGAAAGGTAGAAATTGAATATTACAAATAAATTATTGAAATTACCTCAAACTTTCCATGATTAGCTAGCACCGCAAGTCAAATGATCCAAGTGAGATGATGACAATTAAACCTCTACATAACATAATATAAAATTTATTAATAAGTTATCAATGATAATTAAAATAAATAATAAAGAATAATCTTAAAAGTTGAAGATTACCTATCTCAAGTTTATCATAGAACTCCACCGCTTGCATCAGTAAGTCAGGATTAAATGCAAGTTTTAAGTGTCAAGAAGATCGCAACCAATTTTGTGCAAATATTAAAGCCTCCACCGTTTTAGGATTCAATGAACTCCTAAATGGATTAAGGGTACATCCACCAGTAAAGAAGGTTGACTTTGAAGCAACAGTAGACACGGCATGGCAAAGATATCTCTTGCTATCTCTAACAAATATGGATACTCTGTTGAATTCACTCTCCACCATAACAAAATATCAAAACTCTCGTCCACCGAACCGTCATTAGGATCATAACTATCTCTCTATCTCATTCTTTTCTTCTTTAACACTGGAACTTGCTTTTAACTTTTTATAAATATTGTTTAAAACGATGTTCATCTTCCATTCCTTTTAGATCAAGATGTTTTGAGACATCATCACTTTTTCCAATTTTGCTACCATTATAGGTATCATATAGAACAAACAACAAGTTTTTTTTTATCTTAGATGTCTATGTGTCAATCATAGATTCATCATATAATTCCCGAAAACAAAAGTTGACATAATCCAATTTGTATATAGGATCAAGAACAAATGCAATTAATAATCAACATTAATTGGTTAATATTTTCTATAGAGCGTTAATACTTATCAAACTTTTTCATCATATTACTTGCATTCGTTTATGAAATCATCAACATCTTTTGAAAAAGACTTTAAACGTTTTTGAATGCTACACGTTTGATGGAAATAAACATTAAAACTAACATTAAAAGAAATGCTAAATTGCAAAGTTGCATCATAAAATGTCTTCAAAAATTTAATAAAACACATGCATGTTCCCAATCATCTCTTGAAGGTGGCCCTTCCCTTGTCTTTCCATGCTCTTGCTCCATAAAATGAGTGACATAATTATAATTCTCTTCCCTCATATGCTCAAATGCTTTTTCAAATTTGGTAGCACTAACCAAAATTAAATAGGTGGAGTTGCACCTAGTAGGCACATTCATAACAACACTTTCTTTTAATTCAATTTTCTCTAAATCCACATATTTTTAAAAATTTTGCCATCTAGAAGGGGAGGATCTCACATATTTCATGGCATTACGAATACTAGTAATTGATTTGTGCATGTCTCTTAACCTATCACCAACAATTAAATTTAAAACATGGGCACTACATCTCACATGCATGAATTTGTGATCTACACTTGTTGCATTATTCTTCCAATATGTAACTTCTTTTTCACATAATTAATGGCAACATCATTGGCACTAGCATTATCAACCGTCATAGAATAAATAGCAAGTTATCTGGCAATGAACCTTGCATGATCAGATAGATCACTGGTTGATGATTCAAATGAAGGCAGCCGTGACATCCACATGCAGGATTCAATGAGCACCAGTGACGTTAACGGTGGTCAGCCGATTTCTGCAATTTTTTTAAATTTTTAATAAATATTTATACAATTATTTATTTATGTATTTTTAAAAATATACATTAAAATATAATAATATCTTAATATAATCAGACAATTATTTTCTATAGCATATTTTTAATCTTTAATAAATATTTTATATTAATTATTTATTTATTTTAAGAAATTCGTATTCTATATAATTTAATATATATAATTTATTTTTAAATAAAAACAAAATATAGTTATTTATAATAAATTATAATTAATATCAATAGTATTAACTAAATAGATAATTTTTTAATAATTTACCTAAAAATTTTAAAATTTTTATATTTAATAATGTATTTTATATTGTTTATGTTGAGGATATTTATGTTCAATTAATTTATAAATTATTTTTTTCTATTCATGATTTTAATGTCAAACCAAATAATAGAAAAGTATTCTTAAACCTATTCATTTCTTCCGTCTTTTCCTTTCCATCCATTATTCTTTTTCTCAAACCAAACATTAGTTATATTGTATAATATAATATATTAGTCCTATACAAGACATTGTTATGTTACCTGCTAATAAATACCTAGAATTCAAACTTTATTTCAAGCTTAGAAATACAGCACTAGTCCTCTAATTGATGCCACGGAATCAACTAAGAAAATTTTCTAGTAGCACCATATTAGTTTGAAATTTCAGCCACATGGACCCAAAAGCTCTCCAAATACTTACGGGCCCGGTTTGGCCTTAGTCCATATAATTGGGTTTGCAGGCCTAGTTTCAACCCAATTTAATAATACATCTCCGACTAATTCGGTCCGCGTTTGATTCTACAGTTCTTTTCGGATTATAATAGTGCACGGAAGGTTTATTTATTTATTATATTATTTTATTTTATTTTGGCTATTCGCTCCAAGCCATATTCATAAATCCAAGTGAGCATTGTTTTAATTTTTTAATAAAAAAAGAATGTATTTATACTATCATAAATATTAAAAAATACATTATAGATAACCTCTTAGTCAAAGTGTTCTGATTTAAAATTACTTTATTGGCATAAAATTGCTTCCTATAAAACCATTATTAAAATCCATTTAGATGCTATACACTTTGACTGCTGTATCATAACAATTGTTAAGAAATAAATTAAATAATTGAAGCAGTGATATTATTGTCAAAATTTTAAGACATTGGAACGATAAATAAATTCTAAATTAAATTCATTTTATTATATAATTTACTTAGATTATTATTAGTAATATATAATTTTTCATTTTCATTTTATTTTCTTCTCTTTTCCTTTGTTTATGGTGGGAAAGATATTGAACTGATTAGTTTTTTATATTTTTTTTCATTTTCAATTTCATTTCTCGCATAAATTTTTAATGTTCATTTTTTTGAACATTATAAAATAAATGTTTCATTATACTAATATTAAAAATATTTCAGTTGTTTCTTGAATTGATTTACAGCTATCACCCAATAGAATATACTTGGCATCCGATCGCAGTAGTCCATCTTCAATCATTGGCAGCAAAGTAACGTTTTGAAGATATTTTTTGGGTGAATTTGACTAGACCAATTTACATTATTAACCCATTTACAATAATTTAAACATGTCATGAAAAAATGACATATTTAAATTTGTCATATTATATTAATCTTCAATCTTACTCCATAACTTGGTCTATATATCTTATTACGTGCTATGCACAACGTTGAATTAAACATGAACAAGCTAGTAAAAATTAACCAAATAATTTTAAATTATTTTTTGATATAATTTCCTTTAATTTTTTCCGTGGAAGAATGTTATTCCTTGTTGATATAAGATATGTGGGAGAAGCAAAACAATTATTATAATGTTACGTTTTAAAAATGCCTATTGACTATTTCTTGTAAGTAATTAGACAACATAATGTAAAATAATTAAAAAGAAGTTATTAAAATAATTGAAAAATTATTAGGATGATTATATTAATTCCAAATTCAAGGTTTAATATTTTCTATTATTATATAAGGTTTACTTTAACAAGAAGTGATTTTGTTAAAAATATACGTGTATATATAGTAAAACTTTTCATGAACCCTTTTTAATAGTCTTAAAAACTAAATATAATAGTATAATTATTAATTTTGAAAATAGCTTCTGCATATATAATATTAAATACATTTTAAATGTATCATCATTTAAAAAAATTAATTTTGAATGCACAACTAAATGATATGCATTTCGTTTCGCATCCCCTTTAAATATGCCATTGTTTATGGGCTTGATGAGTTCAAATTTTTGTCATGGGATTGCCACGATCATGTACAAAACATCAGAAGAATATCAATGGAAAAGAGACGTGACATCTTGGGGTAATAATTAACGTTGAAAACTTGACTATGTGGCTCAAGTAATAATTGGGAAAATTAAAAAAATGGACAAATTTAGGGGGTTGGTTTGAAAAATGGACATGTTCTGAAATATTTTCATCCCATAGACACTTTTGTGTCTAAAAGACAAAAACACCCCTGTTTTAAAATAAATTCCCAAAACCTTGTTATTTCATATCCTTCGGACAAATTTTAAGAAAGACAGTAAAGCAAGACACAGAACAACGAAAACCAGTAACAGCTCGAATTATATACTTTAAAAATGGCTTATGTATATGAACTAAGGATAGAGATAGTGCCGTCTGTGTAAAAAAATGCTGGAAATTGGCTGTCGGTGTGCAAAAATGGGTTTTCGCAGTCTAAGGTCGAAGAAGACGACTGTGTTCGAGTGTCGTCGAGTGTAGTCGAGTCTCGAGAAGTTCTGTCGGGACCGAATCTCGACAAGTCCGATGGTTGTTTCGAGTGTCTCGAAATTGCGTCAATTCTAGGCTCGAGTGTCGCGAGTTCGAGTTTCGTCGAGGGTCTTGTGGATTGTCGAGAGTTCATGTGTCGAGTGTAGAGAGTCGAGTGTCGGACGAAGAGAACAGACCTGTAGATGTCTCGAACCATGCATGTCGAGTGTTTCGTGAGCCGTGACACTATTTCGTCGAGCTTTCGAGGAAGTGCGTCGAGTGTCGAGTGAATTTGTCGAGTGTCGTCGAGCGGTTTGGCAGAACACTTATTTTTTGGACTTTTGCAAGCAATTTCGTAATTATTTTTTGTCCACGGAACTTATATGATATGATATGTCTCAATCATGCAGGACATGGAAAGTTTACACATACTTATTGTATACAATGGTTGTTGGACCAGAAAACACGAGAAACACCCCCCCCCCAACCAAAGGTTTTGACTTAATTTCATTCGGAAACACTGTTTGTTACATTTCATCATACGGTAGCCCTGACTTTTTCGAAATTCATCATGGGCACCCCTTCTGTCAGTTTTGCCGTTAAGTGACATCATACGGTACCCCTAACTTTCTTGCCAGATATTGTTGTGAATGTTGTGTGGTAGGTGTTCACATACTTCCGAACATCATCCTCCTTTGAGAGGCTAAAAACATTCCTAATCTGGGATGCCCTCTTTGGACCGCTCATCCTTGGGTTTCCACTGTCTGTCAACCCAGGTAGATCGTTCTCATCCTTCTTAACTATAACCAAGTTCAATACAGACAGATCTTGATTAACAATGCATCCACGAACAGATTTCCTCGTTCGCTCTCC
>SNVD02005872.1:0-23649 GCA_013180625.2 Boswellia sacra
AAATTGTGATCAGAGATTGCAATTGGAAATCAACCTAGGTTAAATAATCTGAACTTGTGTGATTATTGCTTAGATCAACCTATCTTTCTCATCGTAATGCTTCCATTGAATTAAACTCAGAGAGCTTGTTCTAGGTTGTTTAATGGATAGAGATTAAATAAAGAGCTTGTTTTATTTAGCAACAAAGTAAGGAAAGATTGGGATAACAGAGCTTGTTGTTATCTACGATTGATAACTTCCATGCTGTAATTGGATTACAATTCTATGTTAATTCACAAATTCATATCTTGTGGCAGAGAATGAACTTTTAACCAAGTGTCTCTCATTGATTTTTCACTCCTTTTAACTTTGCTTTGTGTTATTCTTCATTTACTTTCGTATTAAGTTTAGTTAATCAATCAACAAAACCCCCCCTGTTTAGTTTATTATTGCTGGAAAATAACAAATTCAATTAGAATCAATCCTCCTGGGAACGATATCTACTTATCACTTTATTACTTGTGCGACTAGTATACTTGCTAGTTTCGAACGCATCAAGATTTTGGCGCCGTTGCCGTGGATTGATTTTCTAATCGATTTGTTATTTTGTTTTCATTGTTGATTCATATTTTCTTTGTTTTTTCTTTTCTGATTGTTTGTGTTTAGCCAACATGGCAGTAAACTTCCATCAATTCAGTAGTGGATTTGAGCCACAAGTACCATGGAGAGTAAATGAGGTAAGCACTCCGAACATTGAACAACAACTTTCTGAGCTAACCTCTCTTGTGGAAACCATGGCTGTAGGAGATATGCAAAAATCTTATGAATGTGGGATATATTCTACGATGGAGCATCCAATCGACATGTATCTAACTTTACAAGAAGAATATATGGAACAAGCCAATGCCATGGGTGGATTTCCAGGACAAACAAGGAAATGGTATGATCCTTTCTCTAACACTTACAATGCTGGATGGGAAGATCACCATAATTTCAGTTACTGGAATCATCAACCAATCACTCCAAATGTGATACCAAATCAGCCACAAGGTTTCAATCAACCTAGAGTGCAACAACCTTTTCAAATGCAACTACCACCAATGCCACATCCAGTACCGCAAACAGCTTCACAAAACTCAGGTATGTCTCTCCAGGACATTGTTAATGCACTTGCGACTAACACAATGCAATTCCAGCAGGAAACTGGGGCAAGTATCCAAAACCTGGCAAATCAAATGGGAAAATTGGCTACTAGCATGAGCAAATTGGAGGGCCAAGACTCAGAAAAATTATCTTCTCAAACGGTGATCAATCCAATAGAGACTGCTAGTGCAATAACTTCACGAAATGGAGAGCAATTAGATGTCTTGCCAAGGAAATCACAAACTGATGAAGGAGATGACACCACTTCCATCATGAACAAAACATTGACTTCTCAGGTAAATCCGATTACTCCCATTCCTTCATATGTTACTCCTCCACTTTTTCCTAGTAGATTTGCGAAATCGAAGAAGGAGGAACAAGAACAGAAAATCCTAGAAACTTTTTGCAAAATCGAGGTAAATGTACCACTTCTGGATTTTATCGAGCAAGTACCTCGTTATACAAAATGTCTCAAGGAGTTATGCACCAGCAAGAGAAAGTTAAAAGGGAATGAGAAAGTAAGTGTGGGGAAAATGTTTCAGCTGTACTACAAAGAAAAATTCCTCCGAAATGCAATAATCCAGGTACGATCACCATTCCATGCACCATTGGTAAAACCAAGTTTGAAAGAGCTATGTTATATTTAGAAGCATCTATTAATGTCATGCCATATTCTATTTATGCTTCCTTAAATCTTGGACCTTTTGCGAAAACTGGTATTACCATTCTACTTGCTCATCATTTTAATGCATATCCCAAAAGAGTTGTGGAAGATGTGCTTATGCAGGTGAATCAATTGGTTTTCCCAGCAAACTTCCATGCCCTTGAAATAGAGGATGAGACATCTCCTAATCCAACTCCGATTCTTTTAGGGAGACCATTCTCAAAAACTATTAGAACCAAGAGCGATGTTCATGATGGCACTCTCATTATAGAGTTTGATAGCAAGGTGATATATTTCAATATTTTTGAGGCAATGAGGTACCCTAGTGACTTATATTCTGTTTTTGTAGTTGACATTACTGATTCTCTGCCACAACAATATTTTGAGTTAACTCGCAAGAATGGATTGGATATAGCTATTAATGAGCACATAGGGACAGAAAATTCTAAGGAGTCAGAAATTTTGATACAAGTGTCCACAGAAATGGAGGAAGTTGTGGCAAGCTTAGATGAGACCATAGCAATAACCACAAATAGGTATGATGTTTCGTACATTCAATTTCCTTTATCTAATGAGAAAATTCTTCCTTCTATGATGACAGCCCCTGCCTTGGAGCTTAAGCTTCTTCCAGATCATTTGAGGCATAGATTCTTGAGTGAGAATGATCCTTTGCCAATTATAATAGAAATGGGTTTCGCACGAATACAAGAAGAGGAACTCGTCCGAATACTTACAGACCACAAGACAGCTATTGGGTGGACGATTGCTAACATCCAAGCCCACTAGAGAAGCACAGCAGAGATTGGACCCTGCCATGATAGAACCAACGTCGGGCTGAGGACGTTAAACCAAGCGCTTATTGGGAGGCAACCCAATATTTTTGAAAAATAAATAAAAAAAAGAAAAGAAAAATAAAATAAGGTAATAATGATCAATTTTTGTGTCTCGAGGAGATTCCTTTCGTAGACCATCAAATTGACCAGGTTTTATCTCTCTTTGCCATCTGTCTTATTTGTTTTTATATTTTTTTTACTTGTTTTTTACTTTTGTTTGCTATCATGTTGTTATCTCTTTTATGTGTCTTTAGTTTCGTTTCTGCTCTTTTCTTTTCCTTCCTTTTGTTTAATTTGATTATTCTGTGCTTTGAGCTCATTTGTGCAACATCTTGAGGAAACATCCAAACGGGAGCTGAAGTCATTGCTCAAAGGTTTGAAACGTGCATATCTTGGAGAAAAACAAAATCAATCGCATTATCGGTAATAGCTCTCCTTTTCTCCTCTTCAATGGATGCCAATATCTTTCTGTCGAACCTTCGTAAATATTTCCCTTCACTTCCTCAAAATGCTGTGTTTAAAATTTATAAAGTACGATGACTAGACTTTGGGCGTTGATGCTCCTAAATGTGCCTGCGGATATCCGATGGCTTATCGAAGCCAAGGTGAGATTGTCTGGTGAACCTGACATTAATCTCGCAAAATACATGCCTGGTCTAGGAAAGAGCTACTACGCCAAGAGGCGAAGAGCAAAGAGGTTACAAGTATGTTATAAATGTGCTAGATGGAATTGTAACCAGACTTGTCGTTCATTAGGTTTTGTGTCCAGGAATAGAGAAGATAAACTTTCATCTATTAAGAATGGTTTGAGCAATGAGTCGTTGGATAATATTTTGTTAACTCTCGAGTCACATTCTTGTGGACTTGTTCAGCGTGAATTGCTTAATCTATGGACATAATTTCGTGATGAATTGCAGTGTTATAGTCTAGGGAATCTGACTAAAAACGACCCTGTTTGCCAGTTTATAAGAAAACTGGATGGGAAGCAAATCCCCGACTCATAGAGGGCGTTTCAGCCGTTACTGGACGTAAAACCAGAGGAAGATGTGAGCCACAATCACAACTACTTGTATATTTGAATGTGTGTTTTTGTTGTCGAATTTTATTTCTTTCTTGTTCCGTTTGATCTAATTATCAATGTTGTTTTTGTGTTGTTGTTGTTTGTTGATTTTGTTTGTTTCAATTTCAAGTTTTCTTTTTGACAAACCATATGACTATCCCATGACATAAGCACACGTGGGAGATAAGTGTGGAGGTTTTGTCAACCTCCACCGAAAGTATATCTGTACTTTCCATGCTTCACGTGGGAGACAAGTGTGGAGGTTTTGTCAGCCCCCGCCGAAAGCGTATCTCCATTTTCCATGCTTCATGTGGGAGACAAGTGTGTAGGTTTTGTCAAACCTCGCCGAAAGCATATTTCATTTTTTCAAAACTTGGGGGCGATAAATCTACATCGAGCAACCCCCACCGAAAGTATGTCCCCATGTGTCAAAATTTGAGAGTTTTACGTGTGTATATATATATTCAGCATATTTTCATATGTCATTCCATAACCTATCTTGCAATTGAAAAGCATATTACCTAACGTGCATCATTGTCTTACACAAGGTTAGAGCACTTGTAGAAATGGACAAATCACCAATTCGGCGATTCCAAACTATATGCGTATTTTGTGGATCGCAATTTGGTAAAGATGGAGAGTTTACAACAGCAGCTCTTGATCTTGGTAGGACATTAGTTGTGAGAGGTATTCATTTGATTTATGGAGGGGGTAGTCTTGGGTTAATGGGGTGTGTGTCGACAGCTGCATCCTTGGGAGGAAGCAAAGTTCTTGGCATTATCCCCAAACCTTTAGCTGTACGAGATATCGTAGGTAACACAATCGGGGAAGAGTTACAAGTCTCTAGCAGGCATGAGCGTATTGCACATATGATTGTTAAGTCCGATGCATTTATAGCTTTACCCGGTGGTTATGGCACATTAGAGGAGATATTTCAAATCACCTCTTGGGCACAGCTAAACATCCATAAAAAACCCATTGGTTTGTTAAATGTCAATATTTTTTTTGATGGTTTGTTGTCTTTTCTTGATCAAGCTGTAGAAAAAAATTTTATCTCACCATCAGCGAGGCAAATCCTTGTTACAGCTTCAACGGCAGGGGAGTTAATTGACAAAACTACAAGAATTCGTCTATTCGCCTGATCCAACAACAGCTCGGATTGATTGGTTTGGAGAAGGCAATAAGAGGCATAAACTGGATTTAACACTCCATCTGTAATCTCTGTTTGTTGGTTTGCTTCGTTTTTGTTTGCTGTCTTTTTATTGTTTATTTGAAGTTTTTCATGTTATTTATTTTGAGATTTTGCAGGTTGTTTCTTTCGCCCCAGGTAATATTTTCTAATCTCAGTTTTTAGAGTTGTGGCTTAAAAAGTTCAACTCCTCTTGAAACGCATTGTGGATCTCTTCAATCCATAATGGCTGAATAAGGAGGCTAACTTCTAAACTTTTTAGACCCATTCGAACTAACTTGTTTTTGTTTGCTGACTTGTTGAACTTTGTTATTTTATGAGTGAGTTTAGTTTTGCGTAATTTAGAGTTGTTATGTGTTTTTATCTTTATCAGTTTCGATTCAAAAAAAACAATTGTGGAAAAACCTGAGAATGGCATAATATGGGGTTTCCTTAACTCTTGAAACGCATTCTCTCTCAATAAATCTGTAGTTTGTTTATTTCATATTGTTTGAAGTGTCTTGTTTCTTGTTTTGTTCTTTCATAATAAAGGTATATAGGCTGGAACCTTAAGTCTGCGGGCTACTGGTCCTAAGGATTGTTGAAATATACAATCTTGACTCAGGTGTAACACCGCCACGTACCTCTTTTCTTGCATTTTGTGGGTCGATGATAAGATAATGATTGAATTAAGAATAACTCTTGGAAAATGATAAAAGATGCATGGATTTGTGTGCTTGAAATGTTTATTGGTTTTCGCTTTGCTTTTGATTCCTTGCGCAACATTGAGCACTGAGCTATTATCACTGAGTTATTTGTTCACTTAGAGAAAGTTTATGTAATTTAAATGTTTCTTCAGATTTCAATGAATTCTAGAACTTGTTTGATGGTCACTCGAGGCGAAATCCTAGACTGTGCAACATTGGGGAAATGATTTAGGCCATCTTTTGACCGTTTGAGCCTTAATAGCCAACCTTGACTGAAATTGATCCCTAGTTACCCCTTTGAGCCTCTGTAAGCCTTTTTCTTTGTTAACTCACTAAAAGATTTCCTAACCTCAAATGAATTTGTTCCAAACAGTGTATCCCTTACCTATGAGCATGTAGATCGTTCACAATTAAATTTTGAGCTATGTTCTGGTTTTGGGAAGTTAGAGGAGGTTGGGATGTGTCATGAGCAATGCAAGTGAGTTCTATTGTGTTTGAAAAAAAAAGAAAAAAAAAGCTAATCTGTACTTATCATCCACGTACTTACACATTGAGGACAATGTGTTGTTTAAGTGTGGGGGAGGGGAAGTGTAATAAAAAAAAAAAAGAAAAAAAGAAAAAAAAAGAGAACAAAAGAAGAAGAATAATAGATCTATACCCTTAAGTGTTCTTAAAAAGAATGAAACAACAAAGTGTGGGGGTGTAGTTTTCTTTTGTTTTCTCCAAAAAAAAAAAAAGATTGAGTGTTCTAATAAGTTTGGGGGAGTAACTTGGTGAATTGAAATAAAGTTGTGTTATAGGGTTGAGCTCTACATAGTCTTGAATGATTTATGTGTTTCTGGGTGATTTAAGCCAAATTATTATCCTTTACCATACCTTTACCCAAGCCAAACGTTACAAGCTTAATAAAGTCCTACTTGATCCTTGGTGTTGTGCATGTCTACATTAGTGGAGAGTGACTTGAGAAGCAAGCCTATGGAGTTCATTTATACACATATCTTCAATATTAAATATGATTCATTGAAGTGAAGCGAAACTAATCTTTCAGATAAAATTGAAGTGACTTGGTGTTGTGCATAAACTCATCCGGGTTACAAGTGATTAGGTGAGAATGGCTCTATACACACACACACTTGAGGATTGAAGTGAAGCGAAACTAATTTTTGAGATAAAATTCTTGATCAAGTGCATTATTTTGAAGTATTCCTTGGGTTATAATTAAGTACAATCTTTGAGGCCTATTTGCAAGTTAAAACATGTGTGTTTTAATTTTTTCTTAGATTCTGTTTAGATTTAGTTTTATTTTCATATCGTTGTAGTTGCTCGAGGACTAGCAAAGTCTAAGTGTGGGGGAATTTGATAAGTGTCTATTTATATATCATTTTTCATATCAATTCGTCCATGTTTCTTTGCTATATTCCTTGGTATTTTTATGTTTTTGTGTGGTTTTGATGTTTGTAGGAGTTTTGGAGCAACTTGCACAAAAATGGAGTAAACCCTTCATTTTCACCTCTGCTAATCAACCATCTTCTCGGATTTAATTGTATTGATATACAATGAACCCGATGACATATCATATACCGTTGAACAGCTCTCGAAGTCTACTTTTTGGAGAAATTTACGGTTTATGAATCCATTCAGTGTACCGAAAGTTGTAATCAAAACAGTGTGAGAAGTGTATAAATGTAATTCCACACATCACTGTAGCATGTATAATACGGGACCTGTCTCTTATACACATCTAGATGTGTATAAGAGACAGGTATTTAAACACATTTTAGGGTTTTATTTTCATAACTTGAAGAGTGGAAAACGTGGGAGGAGGCTGCATTTCTGGATTTCTCTCATCCCTTGGAGTTCTTGAAGGAGAAAGAAGATTTTGAAAGAGGAGGAACTACAATTCCAAGAAGATTCATCTACAAAGAAGATTTTCAAAGAATTTGCTAAGTTCTTTCTGTCCTTTTCAATTCTGGAATTTCTCTGTATTGTATTTGTTATTCTGATTGAATATGTGTAACTAAATCTGAATTGGTTGAGGGTGATTTCAAAGCCCTTGATATGGATTTTGTGAGTTGATTGTGTAAGAAATTGTTATCCAATTCTCTAATTGAGGTTGCTTGTATTTTCCCATATCTAATGCTTATGATTGCTTACTGATTGTATTTGTAATGGCCAACTGAATATAATCTGTTATTGTCTATTGCTAGATTAGAAATCTTGATCCGTAATTGTCATGAATTTCCAATCATTAGTAGCAAAATTGTGATCAGAGATTGCAATTGGAAAATACAACCTAGGTTAAATAATCCGAACTTGTTTGATTATTGCTTAGATCAACCTATCTTTCTCATCGTAATGCTTCCATTGAATTAAACTCAGAGAGCTTGTTCTAGGTTGTTTAATGGATAGAGATTAAATAAAGAGCTTGTTTTATTTAACACAAAGTAAGGAAAGATTGGGATAACAGAGCTTGTTGTTATCTACGGTTGATAACTTCAATGCTGTAATTGGATTACAATTCTATGTTAATTCACAAATTCATATCTTGTGGCAGAGAATGAACTCTTAACCCAGTGTCTCTCATTGATTTTTCACTCCATTTAACTTTGCTTTGTGTTATTCTTCATTTGCTTTCGTATTAAGTTTAGTTAATCAATCAACAAAACCCCCCCTGTTTAGTTATTATTGCTGGAAAATAACAAATTCAATTAGAATCAATCCTCGTGGGAACGATATCTACTTATCACTTAATTACTTGTGCGACTAGTATACTTGCTAGTTTCGCCGCATCAGTAAATGCTCAAGTATGAAGCCAACCGGCGTTTCTGAAGATCAAATTAAATTGAGAGCTTTTCCATTCTCATTAGCAGATTCGGCAAAAGATTGGTTATACTACCTACCACCAGGTACCATTACCACTTGGAATGAGATGAGTAAACTCCTTTTGGAGAAATACTTTCCAGCCTCGAAAGTTACAAATATTAGAAAAGATATTAGTGGCATTCGACAACACAATGGAGAATCACTTCATGAATATTGGGAGAGATTTAAGAGGTCATGTGCTAGCTGTCCAAACCACCAAATTAGTGATGGACTCCTAATTCAATATTTCTATAAGGGTCTCCTACCCATGGAAAGGAGTATCATTGATGCTGCTAGTGGTGGAGCACTAGTTAAGAAAACACCGAAAGTGGCAAGACGTTTGATTAGTGACATGGCAGTGAACTCCCAACAATTCAGCAGTAAATTTGAGCCACAACTACCAAAAAGAGTAAATGAGGTAAGTACTTCAAACATTGAACAACAACTTTGTGAACTTACCTCTCTTGTAAAAAAAATTGCTGTAGGACATATGCAGCAACCTTATGCATGTGGAGTATGTTCTGCCATGGACCATCCAACCGACATGTGTCTAACTTTGCAAGAAGGAGATACAGAACAAGCCAATGCCATGGGTGGATTTCCAGGACAACCAAGGCAAAGGTATGACCCTTTCTCCAATACTTATAATGCTGGATGGAGAGATCACTCTAATTTAAGATATGGGAATCATCAACCAATTGCCCCAAATGCCATACCACATCGACCACCAGGTTTCAATCAGCCAATGGTGCAGCAACCATTTCAAGCACAACCACAACCAGCACCACAACCAGCTCCACAAAATTTAGGTATGTCTCTCCAGGATATTGTTAAAGCACTTGCCACTAACACAATGCAATTTCAGCAAGAAACTAGGGTAAGTATCCAAAACCTGAAAAATCAAATGGGACAATTGGTCACTAACATGAGCAAATTTGAGAGTCAAAGCTCAGGAAAATTACCTTCTCAGCCGGTGATCATCCAAGAGAGAATGCTAGTGCTGTAACTTTGAGAAGTGGGAAACAATTAGAGATTCCACCAAAGAAATCACAAACTGATGAAGGGGATGACACCACTTCCACCATGAATAAAACATCATCTTCTAATGTAAATCCTAAAACTCATATTCCTTCATATGTTACTCCCCCACCTTTTCCTAGCAGATTTGCAAAATCAAAGAAGGAGGAACAAGAACAGGAAATCCTGGAAACTTTTCGCAAGATCGAGGTGAATATACCACTTCTGGATGCTATCAAGCAAGTACCTCGTTATGCAAAATTTCTGAAGGAGTTATGCACCAATAAGAGAAAGTTGAAAGGAAATGAGAAGGTAAGTGTGGGGGAAAATGTTTCAGCTGTATTGCAAAGAAAAATTCCTCCGAAATGCCAAAGATCCAGGTACGTTCACCATTCCATGCACCATTGGTAATACCAAGTTTGAAAGAGCTATGTTAGATTTAGGAGCATCTATTAATGTCATGCCATATTCTATTTATGCTTCTTTGAATCTTGGACCTCCTTGCGAAAACTGGTATTGTAATTCAACTTGCTGATCGTTCTAATGCATATCCCAAGGGAGTTGTGGAAGATGTGCTTGTGCAGGTGAATCAATTGATTTTTCCAGCAGACTTTTATGTTTTGGAAATGGAGGATGAGACGTCTCCCAATCCAACACCAATTCTTTTAGGGAGGCCATTCTTGAAAACTGCTCGAACCAAGATTGATGTTCATGATGGAACTCTCACCATGGAATTTGATGGCGAGGTGATTCGCTTCAATATTTTTGAGGCAATGAGATACCCTACTGACTTACATTCTGTCATTGTAGTTGATGTCATTGATTCTTTGGCACAACAATTTTTTGAGTTAACTCGCAAAGATGAATTGGAAGTAGCCATTAGTGAACACATAAGGACAAAAAGTTTCAAAGAACCAGGAAAGTTGATACATGTGCCTAAAGAAGTGGAGGAAGTTGTGGCAAGCTTGGATGAGACTATAACTATCACCACAAACAGGTATGATGTTTCGTACATTGAATTGCCGTTATCTAATGAGAAAATTCTTCCTTCTGTGATGAAAGCCCCTACCTTGGAGCTTAAGCCTCTTCCAGAACATTTGAAGTATGTATTCTTGGGTGAGAAGGATACTTTGCCAGTCATAATAGCCAAGGGCCTTACACCATTACAAGAAGAGAAACTCATTCGAGTGCTTCGAGATCACAAAACAGCCATTGGGTGGACAATTGCTGACATCAAAGGTATTAGCCCAGCCATATGCATGCACCGTATCTTATTAGAAGAAGGATCCAAGCCCACTCGAGAAGCACAGCGGAGGTTGAATCCTCCAATGATGGAAGTTGTCAAGAAAGAAATCCTGAAATTGTTAGATGTGGGTGTGATTTATCCAATTTCGGACAGCAAGTGGGTGAGTCTAGTCCAAGTTGTTCCGAAGAAATCTGGTGTTACGGTGGTTAAGAATGACAATAATGAGCTAGTTCCCAATCGTATCCAAACCGGGTGGCGAGTTTGTATTGATTATCGAAAGCTCAATTCTGCAACTCGCAAGGATCACTTTCCTTTGCCATTCATTGATCAAATGCTGGAGAGATTAGCAGGTCATTCTCATTATGGTTTTCTTGATGGCTATTCAGGATATAATCAGATTGTCATTGCCCCTGAAGATCAAGAGAAAACTACATTTACATGCCCATTTGGTACATTTGCGTATCGACACATGTCGTTCGGTCTTTTCAATGCCCCTGCCACTTTCCAAAGGTGTATGGTAAGTATTTTCTCTGATTATGTTGAGAACATCATTGAGGTATTTATGGATGACTTTAGTGTTTTTAGTGATTCTTTTGATAAATGCCTTGATAACCTTACACTTATACTTCAAAGATGTATGGAAACTAACCTTGTTCTAAATTGGGAAAAATGTCATTTAATGGTAGATCAGGGTATAGTTTTGGGACATGTTATTTCTGCTAAGGGTATAGAGGTTGATAAATCCAAGATAGATCCTATATGTTCCTTACCACCTCCCACAAGTGTGCAGGATATTCGTTCATTTCTTGGTCATGCAGGTTTTTATCGTAGATTCATCAAAGATTTCTCGAAGATAGCATTGCCCCTATGCAGATTATTACAGAATGATGTGGCCTTTGAATTTGATGAGAAATTGATGCGTTCGAAACTAGCAAGTATACTAGTCGCACAAGTAATAAAGTGATGAGTAAGATATCGTTCCCACGAGGATTGATTCTAATTAAATTTGTTATTCGAAAGCAAAAACAGAGTAAATGGGAGGTTTTGTTGATTGATTAACTAAGTGAAATAATAATGCAAACGAAGAATAACAAAACAGAAAGTTAATTCGAATGAAAAATCAATGAGAGAAATCTGGTTAAGGGATCATTCTCTACCACAAAATATGGATTTGCGAATTAATCGTAGAATTGTCATCCAATTACAGCATTGAAGTTATCAACCGTAGATACAACAAGCTCTGTTATCCCAATCTTTCCTTACTTTGTTCTTAAATAAAATAGGCTCTTTACTTAATCTCTATCCATTAAACAACCTAGAACAAGCTCTCTAAATTTAATTCAATGGATGCATTATGAAAAGAAAGACATGTTGATCTAAGCAATAACACACAAGCTCGGATTATTTAACTTAGGTTATATTCTCCAATTGTAATCTCTGATCACAAGTTTGCTACTAATGATTAGAAATTCAAGACAATTACGGATCAAGATTTCTAGTCTAGCAATAAATCACAACCAGATTATATTCAGTTGGCCACCCAAATACCTGTCTCTTATACACATCTAGATGTGTATAAGAGACAGTCCTTACACAATCAACTTACAAAAACCATATCAGGGGCTTGAAATCACCCTCAACCAATTCAGATTCAGTTACACATGTTTAAGAACGTGGTAAATACTATACAAAATGGAGACATTCCAGAAAATGAAAGGGAAGGGAAAAACTTAGCAAATTTGATGTAATTCTCTTTGGATTGTAGTTCTTCCTCTTTCAAGCTTCCTTTCTCCTTCAAGAACTCCAAGAGATGAAAGAATTCCAGAGCTGAAGCCTCCACCACGTTCTCCCCTCTTCAAGTTATGAAAATAAAACCCTAAAATGTGTTTAAATACTCTGCTACAGTGACTTGCTACAGTGACTTGTGGAATTATATTTCTATACATCTCACACTGTTTTGATTACAACTTTTGGCACACTGAATGGATTTATAAACCGTAAATTTCTCCAGAAAATAGACTTCGAGAGCTTTCCAACGGTATATAATATGTCATCGGGATCATTGTATATCAATACAATTAAATCCGAGAAGATGGTTGACTAGCAGAGGTGAAAATGAAGGGTTTTACTCCATTTTTGTGCAAGTTGCTCCAAAACTCCTACAAACATCAAAACACACAAAAACATAAAAATACCACAGAATATAGTAAAGAAACATGGACGAATTGATATAAAAGTAATACATAAATAGACACCTATCAAAAACCCTTCATTTTCACCTCTGCTAGTCAACCATGTTCTCGGATTTAATTGTATTGATATACAATGAACCCGATGACATATTATAAACCGTTGGAAAGCTCTCGAAGTCTATTTTCTGGAGAAATTTACGGTTTATAAATCCATTCAGTGTACCAAAAGTTGTAATCAAAACGGTGTGAGATGTATAGAAATATAATTCCACAAGTCACTGTAGCATGTATAATACGGGGCACTGTAGCAAGTCACTGTAGCAGAGTATTTAAACACATTTTAGGGTTTTATTTTCATAACTAGAAGAGGGGAGAACGTGGTAGAGGCTGCAGCTCTGGAATTCTTTCATCTCTTGGAGTTCTTGAAGGAGAAAGGAAGCTTAGAAAGAGGAAGAACTACAATCCAAAGAGAATTACATCAAATTTGCTAAGTTTTTCCCTTCCCTTTCATTTTCTGGAATTCTCCATGTTGTATTGTATTTACCACGTTCTTAAACATGTGTAACTGAATCTGAATTGGTTGAGGGTGATTTCAAAGCCCCTAATATGGTTTTTGTAAGTTAATTGTGCAAGAAGTTGTTATCCAATTCTCTAATTGAATTTGCTTGTATTTTCCCATATCTAATGCTTATGATTGCTTACTGGATTGTATTTCGAATGGCCAACTGAATATAATCTGGTTGTTGTCTATTGCTATACTAGAAATCTTGATCCCTAATTGTCTTGAATTTCTAATCCTTAGTAGCAAAATTGTGATCAGAGATTGCAATTGGAGAATACCACCTAAGTTAAATAATCCGAGCTTGTGTGTTTATTGCTTAGATCAACCTATCTTTCTTATTGTAATGCATCCATTGAATTAAATTTAGAGAGCTTGTTCGAGGTTGTTTAATGGATAGAGATTAAATAAAGAGCCTGTTTTATTTAACAACAAAGTAAGGAAAGATTGGGATAACAGAGCTTGTTTTTAGCTACGGTTGATAATTTCAATGGTGTAATTGGATGACAATTCTATGATTAATTAGCAAATCCATATCTTTTGGCAGAGAAGGATCCCTTAACCAGGTTTCTCTCATTGAGTTTTCACTCAAATTAACTTTCTGTTTTGTTATTCTTTACTTGCATTAATATTTCATCTAGTTAATCAATCAACAAAACCCCCCTCATTTAGTTTATTGTTGCTTTCGAATGACAAATTCAATTAGAATCAATCCTCGTGGGAACGATATCTTACTCATCACTTTATTACTTGTGCGACTAGTATACTTGCTAGTCTCGAACGCATCAAGTTTTTGGCGCCGCTGCCGGGGATTGATTATCTAATCGATTTGTTATTTTGTTTTCATTGTTGATTCATATTTTTCCATTTCCTGCTTTGTTTGTGTTTAGGCTTTTATGTCTGAGGGATAAGCGGATCAACGACTTAAGAGAATTAAGGAGTTTCTTCAATCCTCGAATTTAAGGCTAAATCGGTCAATTTCAACTCCACCTCCAGAATTTGACCTTGCACGGCATACTTCCCTCCCATCTTCTTGTAGTTCAATCAAATCTGAATCAGAAGCAATGGCGATGGAAAACTATCAGACTCTTAAGGAGTTAGCGGCTCCAATTATTGATCAACAACCGCTATGCATAAGCACCAATTTTGAGTTAGAATTTGAGCTTAAATCTGGACTAATTCGTCTCTTGCCTACATTTCATGGTTTTGCAGGAGAGGATCCTATCAAATACCTCAAAGAATTTCATGTGGTATGCTCAAGTATGAAGCCAACTGGCGTGTCTGAGGAGCAAATAAAATTGAGAGTTTTTCCATTCTCATTAGCAGATTCGGCGAAAGATTGGCTATACTATCTACCATCGGGTACCATTACCACGTGGCATGAGATAAGTAAACTCTTTTTAGAGAAATACTTTCCCACTTCGAAAGTTATAAACATTAAAAAAGATATTAGTGGCATTCGACAAC
The DNA here is from genome assembly GCA_013180625.2 of Boswellia sacra. Taxonomy (NCBI): domain Eukaryota; kingdom Viridiplantae; phylum Streptophyta; class Magnoliopsida; order Sapindales; family Burseraceae; genus Boswellia; species Boswellia sacra. Next base: position 14,898 of record SNVD02005872.1, read on the forward strand.
ACAATGGAGAATCACTTCATGAATATTGGGAGAGATTTAGAAGGTTATGTGCTAGCTGTCCAAACCATCAAATTAATGATGGACTCCTAATTCAATATTTCTATGAGGGTCTCCTACCAATGGAAAGGAGTATCATTGATGCTGCTAGTGTTGGAGCACTGGTTAATAAAACACCGAATGTTGCAAGACGTTTGATTAGCGACATGGCAGCAAACTCCCAACAATTCAGTGGCCAAATTTGAGCCACAACTACCAAGGAGAGTAAAATGAGGTAAGTACACCCGAACTAATCTCGACAACAACACTTTCCTGATCTTACATCTCTTGTAAAAAAAATGGTTGTAGGACATATGCATCAATCTTATGTATGCGTTAGATGCTTCGAATATATTTCTACCACTGGCGACAACGACATGTGTCCAACTTTGCAAGAAGGAGATACGGAACAGCCAAAATGCCATGGGTGTATTTCTAGACAACCAAGCCAAAGTTACAAGTAATCATCAACCAATCACTCCAAATGCCATACCAAATCTGTCCATCAAGGTTTCAATCAATCAAGGTGCATGCAATCATTTCAAGATGGAACCAAACCACACCACAACAGCCCATCAAACTCAGGTATGGATCTCCAGGACATTGTTAAAGTACTTGCTACTAACACAATGCAATTTCAGCAGGAAACTAGGGCAAGTATCCAAAACCTGGAAAATCAAATGGGACAATTGGCTACTAACATGAGCAAATTCGAGAGCACGAGCTTAGAAAAATTACCTTCTCAGACAGTGATCAATCCAAGAGAGAATGCTCGTGCAATCACTTTGAGAAGTGGAAAGCAATTACAAGTTCCACAAAAAAGGTCACAAACTAATGAAGGGGATGACACCACTTCCACCATGAACAAAACATCATCTTCAAAGGTAGACCTTAAAACTCAAATTCCTTCATATGTTACTCCTCCACCTTTTCCTAGCAGATTTGCAAAATCAAAGAAGGAGGAACTAGAGCAGGAAATCCTGGAAACTTTTTCGCAAGATCGAGGTAAATATACCACTTCTGGATGCTATCAAGCCAAGTACCGAAATCCCATCGTTATGCAAATTTCTCAAGGAGTTTTATGCCCACAACAAGAGGAAGTTGAAAGGAAATGAGAAGGTAAGTGTGGGCGAAAATGTTTCAGCTGTATAGCAAAGAAAAATTCCTCCGAAATGCAAAGATCCAGGTACGTTCACCATTCCATGCACTATTGGTAATACCAAGTTTGAAAGAGCTATGTTAGATTTAGGAGCATCTAATAATGTCATGCCATATTCTATTTATGCTTCTTTGAATCTTGGACCTCTTGCGGAAACTGGTATTGTAATTCAACTTGCTGATCGTTCTAATGCATATTCCAAGGGAGTTGTGGAAGATGTGCTTGTGCAGGTGAATCAATTGGTTTTTCCAGCAGACTTCTATGTTCTGGAAATGGAGGATGAGACATCTCCCAATCCAACACCGATTCTTTTGGGGAGGCCATTCTTGAAAACTGCCCGAACGAAGATTGATGTTCATGATTGCACTCTCACCATGGAGTTTGATGGCGAGGTGATTCGTTTCAATATTTTTGAGGCAATGAGGTACCCTAGTGACTTGCATTCTGTTTTTGCAGTTGATGTTATTGATTCTTTGCCACAACAACATTTTGAGTTAACTCACAAGGATGGATTGGAAGTGGTTTTTAGTGAGCACATAGGGACAGAAAATTACAATGAATCAAGAAGGTTGATACAAGTGTCCAAAGAAATGGAGGAAGCTGTGGCAAGCTTAGATGAGACCATAGCTATAACCACAAATAGGTATGATGTTTCGTGCATTCAATTTCCTTTATCTAATGTGAAACTTCTGCCTTCTATGATGAAAGCCCCTACCTTGGAGCTTAAGCCTCTTCCAGATCATTTGAAGCATAGATTCTTGGATAAGAATGATCCTTTGCCAGTTAAAATAGAAATGGGCCATGCACCACTACAAGAAGAGAAACTCGTCCGAGTACTTAGAGATCACAAAACAGCTATTGGGTGGACGATTGTTGACATCCAAGGCCCAGCCATATGCATGGATCGTATCTTGTTGGAAAAAGATCCAAGCCCACTAGAGAAGCATAGCGGAGATTGGACCCTGCCATGATGGAACCAACGTCGGGCTGAGGACGTTAAACCAAGCGCTTATTGGGAGGCAACCCAATGTTTTTTAAAAAAATAAATAAAAAAATAAAAGAAAAATAAAATAAGGTAATAATGATCGATTTTTATGTCTCGAGGAGATTCCTTTCGTAGGCCATCAAATTGATCAGGTTTTATCTCTCTTTGCCATCTATCTTATTTGTTTTTATATTTCTTTTACTTGTTTTTGACTTTTGTTTGCTATTGTGTTGCTATCTCTTTTATGTGTCTTTAGTTTCGTTTCTGCTCTTTTCTTTTCCTTCCTTTTGTTTAATTTGATTATTCTGTGCTTTGAGCTCATTTGTGCAACAGATTGAGGAAACACCGAAACAAGAATTGAAGCCATTGTTCGAAGGTTTGAAAAGTGCATATCTGGGAGAAGAACAAACTCAATCGCATTATCGGTAATATCTCTCCTTTTCTTCTCTTCAATGGATTCTGATATCTTTCTATCGAACCTTCGTAAATATTTCCCTTCACTTCCTCAAAATGCTGTGTTTAAAATTTATAAAGTACGGATGACTATACTTTGGGCGTTGATGCTCCTAAATGTGCCTGCTGATATCCGATGGCTTATCGAAGCCAAGGTGAGATTGTCCGGTGAGCCGGACATTAATCTCGCAAAATACATGCCTGGTCTAGGAAAGAGCTACTACGCCAAGAGGCGAAGAGCGAAAAGGTTACAAGTATGTTTTAAATGTGCTAGATGGAATTGTAACCAGACTTGTCGTTCATTAGGTTTTGCGTCCAGGAATAGAGAAGATAAACTTTCATTTATTAATAATGTTTTGAGTAATGAGTCGCTGGATAATGTTTTGTTAACTCTCGAGTCACATTCTTGTGGACTTGTTCAGCGTGAATTGCTTAATCTATGGACACAATTTCGTGATGAATTGCAGTGTTATAGTCTAGGGAATCTTACTAAAAACGACCCTGTTTGCCAGCTTATAAGAAAACTGGATGGGAAGCAAATCTCCGACTCATAGAAGGCGTTTCAGCCGTTACTGGACGTAAAACCAGAGGAAGATGTGAGCCATAATCACAACTACTTGTATATTTGAATGTGTGTTGTTGTTGTTCAATTTTATTTTCTTCTTGTTTCGTTTGATCTGATTATCAATGTTGTTTTTGTGTTGTTGTTGTTTGTTGATTTTGATTGTTTTAATTTCAAGTTTTCTTTTTGACAATCCATATGACAACCCTATGGCATAAGTACACGTGGGAGACAAGTGTGGAGATTTTGTCAACCTCCGCCGAAAGTGTATCTCCATTTTCCATGCTTCACGTGGGAGACAAGTGTGTAGGTTTTGTCAAACCTCGCCGAAAGCATATCTCTTTTTTTCAAATATTGGGGCGATAAATCTGCATCGAGCAACTCCCACCAAAATTATGTCCCCACGTGTCAAATTTGAGAGTTTTACGTGTGTATATATCCATGCTGCATATTTTGAAATGTCATTTTATAACCTGTCTTGCACTTTAAGTGCATAATACCTAACCTGCATCATTGTCTTACATAAGTTTAGAGCACTTTTAGAAATGGAGAAAGCACCAATTCGACGATTCCAAAATATATGTGTATTTTGTGGATCGCAATTTGGTAAAGATGGAGAGTTTACAACAGCAGCTCTTGATCTTGGTAGGACCTTATCTGCGAGGGGTATTCATTTGATTTATGGAGGGGGTAGTCTTGGGTTAATGGGGTGTGTGTCGACAGCTGCATCCTTGGGAGGAAGTAAAGTTCTCGGCATTATCCTAAACCATTAGCTGTGCGAGATATCGTAGGCAACACAATCGGGGAAGAGTTACAAGTCTCTAGTATGCATAAGCGTATTGCACATATGGTTGTTAAGTCTGATGCATTTATAGCTTTGCCGGGTGGTTATGGTACATTAGAGGAGATATTTTAAATCACCTCTTGGGCACAGCTAAACATCCATCGGAAACCTATTGGTTTGTTAAATGTTAATAATTTTTTTTGATGGTTTGTTGTCCTTTCTTGATCAAGCTGTAGAAAAAAATTTCATCTCACCGTCAGCAAGGCAAATGCTGGTTACAGCTTCAACTGCAGGAGAGTTAATTGACAAACTACAAGAATTCGTCTATTCGCCTGATTCAACAATGGCTCGGATAGATTGGTTTGAGAAGGCAATAAGAGGCGTAAACTGGATTTAACGCTCCATCTGTAATCTCTATCTGCTGGTTTGCTTCATTTTCGTTTGCTTTCTCTTTATTGTGTTTTATTTGAGTTTTTTTTTTATGTCATTTCTTTTGAGTTTTTTTCATATTGTTTCTTTCACCGTAGGTAATATTTTCTAATCTTTGCTTTTAGAGTGGTGGCTTAAAAAGTTTAAGTTCTCGTGAAACGCATTCTGGATCTCTTCAATCCATAATGGCTGAATAAGGAGGCTAACTTCTAAACTTTTAGACCCATTCTAACTAACTTGTTTTTGTTTGCTGACTTGTTGAACTTTGTTATTTTATGAGTGAGTTTAGTTTTGCGTAATTTAGAGTTGTTATGTGTTTTTATCTTTATCAGTTTTGATTTAAAAATAAAACAATTGTGGAAAAACCTGAGAATAGCAGAATATGGGGTTTCTTTAACCCGTGAAACGCATTCTCTCTAAATAAATCTGTAGTTTGTTTATTTCATGTTATTTGAAGTGTCTTGTTTCTTGTTTTGTTCTTTCATACTAAAGGTATATAGGCTGGAAACCTTAAGTCTGCGGGCTACTGGTCCTAAGGATTGTTGAAATATACAATCTTGACTCAGGTGTAACAACGTCACATACCTCTTTTTTTGCATTTTGTGGGTCGATGATAAGATAATGATTGAATTAAGAATAACTCTTGGAAATGATAAATGATGCATGGATCTGTGTGCTTGAAATGTTTATTGGTTTTCGCTTTGCTTTTGATTCCTTGCGCAACATTGAGCACTGAGCTATTATCACTGAGTTATTTGTCCACTTAGAGAAAGTTTATGTAATTCAAATGTTTCTTCAGATTTCAATGAATTCTAGAACTTGTTTGATGGTCACTCAAGGCGAAATTCTAGGCTGTGCAACATTGGGGAAATGATTTAGGCCAGCTTTGGACCGTTTGAGCCTTAATAGCCAACCTTGACTGAAATTGATCCCTAGTTACCCCTTTGAGCCTCTGTAAGCCTTTTTCTTTGTTAACTCACTAAAAGATTTCTTAACCTTAAATGAATTTGTTCCAAACAGTTTATCCCTTACCTGCGAGCATGTAGATCATTCACAATTAAATTCTGAGCTATGTTTTGGTTTTGGGAAGTTAGAGGAGGTTGGGATGTGTCATGAGCAATGCAAGTGAGTTCTATTATGTTTGTAAAAAAAAAAAGAAAAAGAAAAAAAAGCCAATCTGTACTTATCGTCCACGTACTTACACATTGAGGAAAATGTGTTGTTTAAGTGTGGGGGAGGGGAAGTGTGATAGGTGTCTATTTATGTATTACTTTTATATCAATTCGTCCATGTTTCTTTGCTATATTCCTTGGTATTTTTATGTTTTTGTGTGGTTTTGATGTTTGTAGGAGTTTTGGAGCAACTTGCACAAAAATGGAGTAAAACCCTTCATTTTCACCTCTGCTAGTCAGTGATCTTCTCGGATTTAATTGTATTGATATACAATGAACCCGACGACATGTTATATACCGTTGGAAAGCTCTCGAAGTCTATTTTCTGGAGAAATTTACGTTTATAAATCCATTCAGTGTACCAAAAGTTGTAATCAAAACAGTGTGAGATGTATAGAAATATAATTCCACAATCACTGTAGCATGTATAATACGGGGCACTGTAGCAAGTCACTGTAGCAGAGTATTTAAACACATTTTAGGGTTTTATTTTCATAACTTGAAGAGGGCAAAACGTGGGAGGAGCTGCATTTCTGGATTTCTCTCATCCCTTGGAGTTCTTGAAGGAGAAAGAAGATTTTGAAAGAGGAGGAACTACAATTCCAAGAAGATTCATCTACAAAGAAGATTTTCAAAGAATTTGCTAAGTTCTTTCTTTCCTTTTCAATTCTTGAATTTCTCTGTATTGTATTTGTTATTCTGATTGAATATGTGTAACTAAATTTGAATTGGTTGAGGGTGATTTCAAAGCTCTTGATATGGATTTTGTGAGTTGATTGTGTAAGAAATTGTTATCCAATTCTCTAATGGAAGTTGCTTGTATTTTCCCATATCTAATGCTTATGATTGCTTACTGATTGTATTTGGAATGGCCAACTGAATATAATATGTTGTTGTCTATTTCTAGATTAGAAATCTTGATCCGTAATTGTCATGAATTTCCAATCATTAGTAGCAAAATTGTGATCAGAGATTTGCAATTGGAAAATACAACCTAGGTTAAATAATCTGAACTTGTGTGATTATTGCTTAGATCAACCTATCTTTCTCATCGTAATGCTTCCATTGAATTAAACTTAGAAAGCTTGTTCTAGGTTGTTTAATGGATAGAGATTAAATAAAGAGCTTGTTTTATTTAACAACAAAGTAAGGAAAGATTGGGATAACAGAGCTTTTGTTATCTACGGTTGATAACTTCAATGCTGTAATTGGATTACAATTCTATGTTAATTCAGAAATTCATATCTTTTGGCAGAGAAAGAACCCTTAACCAAGTGTCTCTCATTGAATTTTCAATTCATTTAATATTGTGTTATGTTATTCTTTATTTGCCTTCGTATTCAGTTTAATTAATCATTCAACAAAACCCCCCATATTTAGTTTATTGTTGCTGAAAAATAACAAATTTAATTAGAATCAATCCTCGTGGGAACGATATCTCACTCATCACTTTATTACTTGTGCGACTAGTATACTTGCTAGTTTCGAACGCATCAAGTTTTTGGCGCCGTTGCCGGGGATTGATTTTCTAATCACTTTGTTATTCTGTTTTTACTACTGATTCTTGATTGTTATTTCCTGATGGTTTGTGTTTAGGCTTTTATGTCCGAGGGAGAAGTGGATCAGCGACTTAAGAGAATTAAAGAGTTTCTCCAATCCTCGAATTTAAGACTAAATCGTTCAATTTCAACTCCACCTCCAGAATTTGACCATGCACGACATACTTCCCTCCCATCTTCTTGCAGTTCAATCAAATCTGAATCGGAAGCAATGGCGATGGAAAACGATCAGACTCTTAAAGAGTTAGCGGCTCCAATTATTGATCAACAACCGCTATGCATAAGCACCAATTTTGAGATAGATTTTGAACTTAAATCTGGACTTATTCATCTCTTGCCTACATTTCATGGTTTTGCAGGAGAGGATCCAAACAAACACCTCAAAGAATTTCATGTTGTATGCTCAAGTATGAAGCCAACCGGTGTTTCTGAAGAGCAAATTAAATTGAGAGCTTTCCCATTCTCATTAGCAGATTCGGCAAAAGATTGGCTATACTATCTACCACCAGGTACCATTACCACTTGGAATGAGATGAGTAAACTCTTTTTGGAGAAATACTTTCCAGCCTCGAAAGTTACAAATATTAGAAAAGATATTAGTGGCATTCGACAACACAATGGAGAATCACTTCATGACTATTGGGAGAGATTTAAAAGGTTATGTGCTAGCTGTCCAAACCATCAAATTAGTGATGGACTCCTAATTCAATATTTCTATGAGGGTCTCCTACCAATGGAAAGGAATATCATTGATGCTGCTAGTGGTGGAGCACTAGTTAATAAAACACCGAACGTTGCAAGACGTTTGATTAGTGACATGGCAGCGAACTCCCAACAATTCAGCAATCAATTTGAGCCACAACTACCAAAAAGAGTAAATGAGGTAAGTACTTCAAACATTGAACAACAACTTTGTGAACTTACCTCTCTTGTACAAAAAATGGCTGTAGGACATATGCAGCAATCTTATGCATGTGGGGTATGTTCTGCCATGGACCATCCAACCGACATGTGTCCAACTTTGCAAGAAGAAGATACAGAACAAGCCAATGCCATGGGTGGATTTCCAGGACAACCAAGGCAAAGGTATGACCCTTTCTCCAATACTTACAATGCTGGATGGCGAGATCACCCTAATTTAAGATATGCCATACCAAATCGACCACCAGGTTTCAATCAAACAAGGGTGCAGCAACCATTACAAGCACAACCACAACCAGCACCACAACCAGCTCCACAAAATTCAGGTATGTCTCTCCAGGATATTGTTAAAGCACTTGCCATTAACACAATGCAATTTCAGCAGGAACTAGGGCAAGTATCCAAAACCTGGAAAATCAAATGGGACAATTGGCCACTAACATGAGCAAATTTGAGAGTCAAAGCTCAGGAAAATTGCCATCTCAGCCATTGATCAATCCAAGAGAAAATGCTAGTGCTGTTACTTTGAGAAGTGGAAAGCAATTAGAGATTCCACAAAGAAATCACAAATTGATGAAGGGGATATACCACTTCTACCATGAACAAAACATCCCACTTCTAGGTAAATCCTAAAATTTCCATTCCTTCAATTCTGTTACCACCCCTCCACCATTTTCCCAGATTTGCAAATC